>JAKCPI010031733.1:0-70790 GCA_023213315.1 Euborellia annulipes
TAAAATTTCTTGGTTTCTTTCAAATATGTGTTTATTAATTTACTATTGAAATTAAATGTTGTATTGGTGTTAGTAAAATTTGTTATTATATTAACGGCTCTTGATTGTGTTTCCCCTCTTTTCTCAATTGGTAAAACCTGAATAATTGACTCCACATCAGAAATAAATTTAAACATTTGGTTTTTTCATTTTACCTTTATCAAACACATTGTGTGTATGCCCTAAAGAAAGAATTGTTGAAACCGAGTCAGGTATAGGGACATCAGATAAATTAATCACGTAGTCATTAGTTATTTTTCTCTCCTTTGTTATGCCATTGTTAACTAGGAAATTATTTATTTTATTTATCATTCCCTCCCTTTGTTTTTTTAAAACTTTGGTAAAAGTTTTATGTTGTGAATTAAAAAAATAATTAAGAGTAGTTTCTCATTTTTCATGTTCGTGGTACATTCGTAATTGTTTTTTTATTATCTCTTGATTTGTTCTTTCCACTTGATTCGCTCTTGGGTGGTAGGTAGGGGTGTACCAACTTTTGCACTGCCAATTTTCACTTCAACTGTCACCATTTTGTTTAGCTCTGTTTAAAGTTTTCGCTACTCTCTGAGTTTCTATAAATGGATGGAGGGGGTCTTTCTTCTCTCTCTTAAATGATTGATACCATTTTTGTTGCAGGTCTTTAAATCCAATTCAACATCAAAGGAATGCCTTCATCATTATGGGACTAAAGACATTTTTGAAGCTACCAAGTGTGGAGTTTTGGATCCCGTAAAATATTGGTTTAGAAAATCGCCTGTCGATAAAGATCAGAATACGCCACTGCATTATGCGGCTGAAAAAGGTTTTGATGTAATTTTACTATTCTTTTGTAAAAACAACATGGATTTAGAAATGAAAGATAAAAATGGATGGACTCCTCTTCATTCTGCCTCAGGATGTAATCGTTTGAATAGTGTCAAAATTCTAATAGAATATGGAGCAAATATTGAAGCTGAAGATAATAATTATTATACTCCTTTCATTTGGGCTTGTCGGCAAGGTCTCATTGAAATAGTTAAATACCTTTTAGCTAAGGGTGCAAATATTGAGGCTTTAGATAATAATTATTATACTCCTTTGCATTGGGCTTGTAACAAAGGACACATTGAAGTAATCAAATTTCTCTTAACCAAAGGAGCAAATATAGAGCATATGAATAATGATGGTGATAGGCCTATCCATATCACTAGAAATATTTCTATATTAAAAATTTTACTCGAAAATGGTGCAAATGTTTCGTCAAGAGGCAAAGATTGTAAAACTGCTTTGCATTTGGCTTATGAATTTGAAAACAAAGAATGTGTCGAATTCCTTCTTGCATCTGGGGCCGATCAAAACATTCGAGACCGTCATGAAAACTTACCCAAAGATTATGAAAAAACAGATTAAATACAAATTATTATTATTACACTAACTTTGAAATTATATTTTCTATTTACATAAACCAATGAATTAAGTGGCTGTGCACTTGCATAACATGAAAAGGAGTAGGAGCAGCCAAAAATAAGAACCTCCGTTAACATGACGTTTCGGGAGAAATTTATTCCCCCGTCTTCACTCTATCAAATTGTCTAAAGTCCCGGAGTTTGTCAAAGGGACACAATACATGTATACGATAATAAAGCATCACGTGTACCTCCTGAAACGTCTCTCTAAATAGTCGAAGATCAGCGCCTTTTATTTCTGGCTGCTCCTGCTCCATTTTTGTTATTTTCTATTTACAATTAATGAATATTGTGTTTAAACAAAATAATATTAATAGGGCACTTGTACCTTTATGTAATATGAAATGTTTAAATATATAATGATTTTTGTTCTTTAAAATTGTTTATGATTTGTTTATTGAATAAAATAAAATCAAAATCCAAAAAAAACCTTTTTATTTTTATTTATTTCGTGTTTACAAAGAACGCTACCGATCTACCTATCGCTGCTTTGTAAATGTTAGTGTTAGCAACGGTTTAAGACATGCTGGCAAAATCTTTAACCCCCCAATATATATATTACTTACAACGGTTATCGTCTAAAGTCTTAAATGGCCTAAGTTGCCGAAAAGACTGTGTGAATGTGAGTGTGAATGTTTTTTTTATAAAAATAAAAAATCTTTAACATTTTTTGTTAGACGAACGGTTAAGAAGCGCATTCTCTCGCTTTTACAGAATATGTTTTTCATTAAGTACTACCCATTTGAGGTGGGCTTTCCGTTCGTGAACGGGTCGTTGAAGTGAACGGGTCGCGCTTTTAACAGTTCGCCGGTCCTCCGTTCGTTGTTTTGACCTTCGGCGAACGGCCGCTCCTCCGTTCGTTTGTTTTATCCGTTCATTTGGGGAACGGCCGTTTATTTTCAACTGGTTGCGTAGCTATTCCCACAGCCCTAGTCGTATACCTGGAAAGCTGGCACTCGGAGCTACAAACTTCCTCTCTAATTTCAAAGTCAACTTCCCTTTTTAAAGAAATTTGTTTACTATGTTACTCCCTGGTTCATATATGCAGAGTTGGGTTTTATACACGATTTTGCAGTTTTATACAAAAATCGCGGATAAAACTTGTATAAAATGTATAAAACTCGGATGCGAATGCGCAATCCCGACGAGAAAGGAAATTAAAAAAAAAAAAAAAATTTATGACTAGAAAGAATCCTATTTTTTATTATTTATATTGCAAACTCCCAGAGCCTTATGGTGTTTGTTTATTTTTTTTTTTATTAATAATACTCTTATTTAATTAAACATTTTTAATTATTCAATTTCATAATTAATTCTAAACTTGAAAATGTTTTGTTATATTTAATAATTGTATATTCTCATATTAGTATAATAGCTTTATTAGTTTTGTTGTTTAATTACATTGTGTTATAAAAATAATTAAAGGATTGTCGAAGAAATTTGATATTATTTTTAATAAATCTGTGAGTGTGTGTGTGAAAAAATTGTTCCCCTACTGCCAGAGAAGATTGGAGACGACCCCTCACGCCGGACAACCAATCACGGCGCTACCCTTGTCAGAAGCAGGCAGGTGGGGATCAAAAAGCCGAAGGTGGGGAGAAAAAGGGGAGTGAGAGGAGACACGCACGCGACCTCAGAGAGATTCATTCGCAACCCCACCCGCCTTAATTGCCCACCAAAAAATCTTATACAAACCAACCTTTTTTTTTATACAACCGCCAACCGTATGATTGCATATTCTGACGTTGGGCTGTGCACACACAAGCGTCGAGTATTAAACAACCATCGAAGCCTTCTGCTCTGCGAGTGATCCTTGCAAATCGAAACCTCGCAAGGCCTCTGGCATACTCCGGGGCCAACAAGGGTCTATAATCGCCGTGGCTTCTCGATGTCTCTCTTCTAATCATCATCCTCTGTGAGTCTGCAAAAAAACTGCTTTATCATCGCCTCCGTCCTGTTGTGCTGGAAAGAATCCCCACCTCCTGTCTTATGGGTAGCCGTCTCCTCCGCATCGGATGAAGGGCAGGAAACACGTGAGCAAGCGCTTTAGTGTCCAGATATGTGTTTTAATTGAGCTCAGGTATTTAATTAACATTTAATTTTCATACATGCATGTATAGGAAAATCAAACTTTTAATTTTTTGAACTACATTAAAATAATCCTCTTATATTTCTAAAACAAAGCTAAAATTAAAAACTAATCAAGTATAGACAACAAAAGAGAAATAAAGTAAATAAAAATAAATAAATCTATCTTAATAATTTAAAAAAATAACAAATGGAAATAAATATTTTTTTGTCCATGTAATCTAAAAAAATCTTTCAGTCATATCTCCTTTAAGAGATCTTTAAATAATTTTTAACTCATTGCAAGTTAGTCAATTAATCCATGGAAAAACATATATAAATACTAAACAAATATTAACCTGCTGTAGCAAACATTTATACAAAATATTTTCAATTCGTCCAGATTATTAAATTTTTCTCCAATTATAACCATCTTATTATTAATACCAACACCTGTTCGGCTCGTATAAGTTTTCTTTCCTTTTAATATAGCCTAGCTTGGACTGCATGGTGATCCGACCGACCCCGGACTCAATCCAGGTAAATTAAACCCCCCCTTTCTTGCAAAATCTCCCCAGGCGAATATACAGTGGAAGTCAGATACTCTCCGATTATCGAGTTGCATCTTAGGAACCCTCTCCTATAAAAAATAAAAGATTCTTTCAGCGTATAAGCAACTGCGTTGCTTATATCTTGCGAAGCAGACAAAACGTCCTCTCCAGGTGAAAAACTCCCCCACTTTCATCTGCGAGGGGTATCTTTTCCATCTGGCCTAACCAGCCGGTAGAACAAGGGAAAGACCGCATGGCCTCGGTAGCTGGGATGAAAAGTTAATAAAAAAAATAGATAATAATTTTTTTTATTAACTTGAGAATTTTGTTGTATCTCATAGGAAAAAGCACGGGGGGAAGAGAGTCTGTAAGTTTTGTCGGTCAGGATAAAGTCGTCAGGAGGTCAAGTCGAATAGTTGTCTTTAAAAAAATCGTTAGATTGTTTTTGTGTTTGTGGTGCTAGTGGTCGTTTTTTTCTATAAAGTATTAAAGTTGCTGACTAAATCGTTCAAGGACAGAGGGTGTCAATTTTATGGAATTGCCTGTACACAAAATAAATAATAAAAATAAATTGTTTTTAATTAGTTGGTGTCAGATTCATAGTTGAGGAATTTCTTTTGATTATTAGATATTTAATCCGTTTTAATAAATTCATTTCTAAATAAAATTGACAATTATTTAAATCACAACAGAAATTAAAGATAAAAATAATTTTTTTTTGTCTCTTTAAAATTTTACTTCAATAAGAGAATAAATTCATCACTTTTAATTTTACATTTATTTTTAAATTTCTATACAAAAATAAAACAACTTAATAACTTTTAATTTTTTTTTGTCTCTACATTTAAATTGCTACAAGAATTAAAAAATCAAAACAAATCATTTCTCTAATTCTCTTTTTAATAGAATAAACGAATAATTGTGAATTGTTATTGTAAAATTAAATTCTCTCTTTATCATGCCTCCTATAACACCTCTAGAGACCACTGTACAACAGTGGCAACCTCCGCCCGGGTGGGACCCGTCCCTTGACCTGAGGAAGCGAAGTTGGATTATCTGAGCCAGTGCATGCAACAAATGAGTCTGCAATTGAGCACACAGATAAATGACCAAATGCAACAAATGAGCACTCAGTTAAATGAACTAACGCAAACCCACAAACAGACGATGTACCAATTGCAACGAATAGACACTCAGTTGGATGCCCAAATGCAACAAACAAACGTTAAAATCGACAATTTACACGTTGAAGTTCAAAACGAAGTGAAAATTTTTCAAATACAATGCCAACAAAATTTTAATAAAAACGAATTACAGTCCGAAATACCCCATTTGAAATAGAACAAAAAATTAATAAATTTGAAATACCCAAAATTGAAAATTTAGAAAAAATTAATCAAATAGAAAAAATTGATAATATAGAAAAAAAATTAATCAAATAGAAAAAATTGAAAATTTAGAACAAATTAATAGGATAGAAAAAATTGATAGTATAGAAAAATTTGATAATAAACAAAAAATTAATAGTATAGAAAAAATTGATAATATAGGAAAAATTAATAAGATAGGAAAAATATTTAATTGATAATCAAGAAATAATTACAAAATTAGAAACAATTAATAATATAGGAAAAATTCATCAAATAGAAAAAATTGAAAATTTAGAAGAAATTTTAGAGATAGAAAATATTGGTCATGATTTGTGTCCGGCGAGCAACGATTCTTCGGAATCGAAGGGGATAAACGGGTTTCCTCGCCTTCTTGCTCAAATCCCGTATTCTAATACCACCATCTTTCCGTCTCCGGCGAGCAACGATTCTTCGGAATCGAAGGGGATAAACGGGTTGCCCCGCCTTCTTGCTCAAATCCCGCCTGTTAATAATTCCATCTCTAGTAATAGTTTTGAACACTCAGATTCTAATTTGACTTGTAACATTTGTCCCAGTGTTGCTGATAACGCCGCCAACGCTGTCGCCGAGCCCGTCGTGGCTGAAGGTTGTTGCGTGATTTCGTCATCAACAGCTGTTGATCGTGAATCAGAGTCGACTGGTCGTCTTTTGGTAGAAAATTTGAGTCCGGAATTGACTACTGCAGTGCCGACGTCCGCCGTTGTGGTCAAGAATTGCGATGTGGCTCCAGTTCCAGGGGATATTTGTAAGCAGTCGCCGGCCGAGACTGGCCCTCGAACAGGTGCCTGTCGCCCCTCTTAATGAGGCCCTCTTGAACCCAACGCCTGTGACAGGCAATCTCGCAGTGGACTCAGTCCTTAATAGTTTAGAAAATATTCCGTTGTCGTTTAATAGGTCGGTATTTATTAATAAGAACAATCCTGTAAATGTAACACAGCAAAATCAAGTAAATAAGTCTCATGCCCCAATCGCATTGAAATCTACTAGTCAAATTTCTTCGAATTTTCGTCCTAGCTGGTCGTATCTAGCCCATTTCTCTATAAATATAAATGCAAATATCCCACAAATTGAAAATTTTGAAAATTCCAATTCACCAAATTCTCGCGATGCGTTACATGAGAGCTATAAAAGTGGCTCGAACCATTGTGCCCATCCGGCGCCCTTGGTTTCGGCTCAAACCACGGCTGATTCCTGTATTGTAGTCTCGGAACGAGGAGAGTCTGTTCTGGTTACTACGGAGGAGCGGCCTGGGTCGGTTCCCATGTAAAAGCATCGCCCGAGTTCCAGAGATTTTCCCTCTGAAACCGATAATGTGGATATCGGGGGCTGAATTCACCCACAATTTTATTTTTTTTTATTTTTGTTCGCAGTATAGATTAGTTAGTAGAAAATTTGTTTTTCTATCTTGTAGGCTTTCAGTGTGTTGTTTTTTTTTTTTGTTTTATTCGGTTGTATTAGTAAACTGCTTTGTGGTCGTGAGCCAGCTGTAGCATTGGGGGGAGCCTCGCAGTTATGAATTCATGAGAAGGAAGTTTTGTGTAGGCTTTTTCAGGTGCTACTCTGTTGGTTCATTTATTTTTTTTTTGTGATTCATTTCGAGTAACTAGTAATAGTGTTTAGAAGAAAATCTGTTTTTTTGTAGCTGTATATACAAATATTCTGTCGAGAGGTTTTGGTCAGTTTAAAATAAAGTATAGATATATATATATAGATTTAGGTATAATTATAGCTATGTAAGTATAGATTTTTATGTATAGTTGTGGATATAAATAGATGTTATTCGAATTTCTCAAATAAAAAAAATAGAATTTGTAGTTGTAATGTTAGTCTTGTATTCCGAATATAGATTTGAATGAAGGAGATTTTTTGTAGTAAGCTAGCTCTCTTTGTTGTTGTTTTGGTAGTAATCTGATATTGATGTTAGAGTTTTGTAATAATGATATTTTGTTAGAATAGTATACAGGAAATGAATGTCGAATTAGTTATCTATATTAAAAAAAAAAAATAAATAAATAAATGTCAATTGGTTTGAATTTGAATATGTTGTGTAGTGGGGAGGCTATATAAAAAAAAATTTTTTTCTGAATAAGAATAATAATAATCATATATATATATATATATCTATAAACATACTGTCATAGTTGAAGTTTTATTTTGTTGTGTGAGGTGATTAGTAAAATGTTGAGTTGAGTAGTGTTGAAATAAATTATTAGTCTTCAATAGCCTTGTGTGGTAAATAATTAAATCGCTTGATTTGAATTAATTCTGGTTTGCAGCTTTGAGTAAGATATAAGATAAAAAAAAAATATATAAAATCAATGATATAATGTATAACTATTTTTGCTTTTAGAAAAAAAAAAAAAAAAAAAAAAAAAAACAAAGATTTGATTTTTCTTGAGTCCAGTATGGCTCCTTATTTCATTTTTTTATATAATCAACGGGCCAGTTGCCCCCGTTCGAGATCGGAGGTGTTGTAGTAATCAGTAGAGTAGCTTTTTGTGATAGTAAGTCGAATTTAGTTATTTTTATGATGAACTTAAGAATAGATGAATTTTGTCCGTAGGAATTAGCTTTGTCAAGGAACGTTCGAGGTGGCTATGTAAGCCAAGTAGTTGTGAATCAAAACCCTTAAGGGTGTACAAACTCAAATGTAATTTCTTGAATATATCTTTCTCCTTTGCATACCTCAACCCCCATTAATTAATTGCAATTCGGGTTCCAGAAGGCACCTGACTGTCGCAGAAGGTAAGACGACAGAATTAAGGCCCTTCCTGGTGTCCCACCCCTCTTTTAGGGTCTCAAGAAAGCACCTGACTACCGCATGAGATGTAAGTCGGATAGATTTAAGGCCTTTCTTTGAGTTCCCGCCCCCTTAAATATATATATATTCCAGAGGTCACTGCATGTCATAGGAAAAGAATATTTGCTTCGTGGTTTAGGTGTGAGTCTCTGTGCATTCAACAGGGATTGGTTTGTCAGCCAAAGGCCCAGCATTTCTGCTTTGGAGGTCCCAAGTTGACGTAGAAGTTTCACTTCTTATTATAAGACATATTGAAATTTTTTTTTCTTTTGCTCGTCTGATGTGACGTTCGCATAGAACATTTAGTTCTCAATGGGTTGCGACGGCCTCTTTGGTGTCGTACTCTGGGCACGGGCCCTCTTAAATAGTAAATAGTTGATAATATTTGTAAAGTTAGTAATCTCTCGAAGTTCAGTTTGTTGATAGAAGAATGTAGGAAAAATAATAAGGAATATATACCTAATAAAAATATTGAAATTGAAGTCTAATAATCTATATTAATTTTGTGAATAATGAAAACTGTTGTGCAGGTTTATTGTAGTATGTTTGTTTTAAAAAAAAAAAATATATGAAAATCTTAAATTTATATATATATATATGTTAAAAGAAAGAGAAAACTTCTGAGATGTGGCTCGGTATCTGATGAGTGTTGTCCTCACTACTGATTATTCATGCTATACTAAGTATTTTTTTTTATTGCTTCCTCCAAAACCCTAAGCTTGAAAATTGAAATCTTATGCCAGAGTTGAGTGCGGGGGAGGATATTAATCGGGGCGGCCATGTTTCAAATTTTTAAATCTTAACCACAGTGATTTATAGTTATCTGTTCATACCGCGTGGTCAGAAATTTGCTGGTTAGCAACCAGTGTGCCACCAGCAAAATTCTGACGGGGGGATGCAAACTCCCAGAGCCTTATGGTGTTTGTTTATTTTTTTTTTTTATTAATAATACTCTTATTTAATTAAACATTTTTCATTATTCAATTTCATCATTAATTCTAAACTTGAAAATGTTTTGTTATATTTAATAGTTGTATATTCTCATATTAGTATAATAGCTTTATTAGTTTTGTTGTTTAATTACATTGTGTTATAAAAATAATTAAAGGATTGTCGAAGAAATTTGATATTATTTTTAATAAATCTGTGAGTGTGTGTGTGAAAAAATTGTTCCCCTACTGCCAGAGAAGATTGGAGACGACCCCTCACGCCGGACAACCAATCACGGCGCTACCCTTGTCAGAAGCAGGCAGGTGGGGATCAAAAAGCCGAAGGTGGGGAGAAAAAAAGGGAGTGAGAGGAGACACGCACGCGACCTCAGAGAGATTCATTCGCAACCACCCCCTCAATCCCACCAAGAATAAAAAGCCAACCTTCTTGTATACAACCGCCAACCGTATGATTGCATATTCTGACGTTGGGCTGTGCACACACAAGCGTCGAGTATTCAACAACCTTCGAAGCCTTCTGCTCTGCGAGTGAGCCTTGCAAATCGAAACCTCGCAAGGCCTCTGGCATACTCCGGGGCCAACAAGGGTCTATAATCGCCGTGGCTTCTCGATGTCTCTGCTTTATCATCGCCTCCGTCCTGTTGTGCTGGAAAGAATCCCTCACCTCCTGTCTTATGGGTAGCCGTCTCCTCCGCATCGGATGAAGGGCAGGAAACACGTGAGCAAGCGCTTTAGTGTCCAGATATGTGTTTTAATTGAGCTCAGGTATTTAATTAACATTTAATTTTCATACATGCATGTATAGGAAAATCAAACTTTTAATTTTTTAAACTACATTAAAATAATCCTCTTATATTTCTAAAACAAAGCTAAAATTAAAAACTAATCACGTATAGACAACAAAAGAGAAATAAAGTAAATAAAAATAAATAAATCTATCTTAATAATTTAAAAAAATAACAAATGGAAATAAATATTTTTTTTGTCCATGTAATCTAAAAAAAAATCTTTCAGTCATATCTCCTTTAAGAGATCTTTAAATAATTTTTAACTCATTGCAAGTTAGTCAATTAATCCATGGAAAAACATATATAAATACTAAACAAATATTAACCTGCTGTAGCAAACATTTATACAAAATATTTTCAATTCGTCCAGATTATTAAATTTTTCTCCAATTATAACCATCTTATTATTAATACCAACACCTGTTCGGCTCGTATAAGTTTTCTTTCCTTTTAATATAGCCTAGCTTGGACTGCATGGTGATCCGACCGACCCCGGACTCAATCCAGGTAAATCAAACCCCCTTTTTTTTTGCAAAATCTCCCCAGGCGAATATACAGTGGAAGTCAGATACTCTCCGATTATCGAGTTGCATCTTAGGAACCCTCTCCTATAAAAAATAAAATATTCTTTCAGCGTATAAGCAACTGCGTTGCTTATATCTTGCGAAGCAGACAAAACGTCCTCTCCAGGTGAAAAACTCCCCCACTTTCATCTGCGAGGGGTATCTTTTCCATCTGGCCTAACCAGCCGGTAGAACAAGGGAAAGACCGCAATATATAAAACCAATTTTCAAAAATGCCAGGTGGCAAATGATTGACAGATCTACATTAATTAAACTTAATAAAAGACTGATTTGGATTTTGCTGTGGTTTTGTTTGCAAAATTTTTAACTTTTTGACCACAGAATGAATGGCCGAAGCGTTTTTTGTTAATGATAAAAACTATAAAAGTCTAAATTCTAATATGTTGAATATATTTCTCTATTTCTGACGTGCACATGATGAAAGGTAAGTTAATTAAAGTTTATAATTAATTAAAACGTCAGATGTTTATTTTTATGATAATTATTTAATCTCTTTATTTATTATTATAAAAATTAAACATCTGACGTTTTAATTAATTATAAACCTTAATTAACTTCCCTTTCATTTCTAAATTCTAAATTCAATTCAATTGAGATTCACACAGGATCTACTCATAAAATGAGATTGTCACAGATGTAACAACCTTTATAAAATAAAAAAAAATTAAAACTTTTCTTACAATTGTTAGCTGAATTGTACCTGAAGGCCACAGAATGAGTGGCCGAAACGTTGCAATTGTTACAAATAAACCATAGTTAAACCGAAAATCAAATTATTTTACTAATGATAACAACAGTGAAAGCATAAACTCCAAAATTCTAAAATTTACCTTTTTATAAAGTTTTTTCTAAAAAAAATATAAATATATAATGATTGGGATTAAAAGATTAAAACGCAGGAAATTGTTATTATCTTGGGAATAAATGAGTAAGGCTAAACGCACACCAATCGAGCAAAAACGTTTTCGATCAAAATGTTTTGTCCAAGAGCAAAACGTTTTGCTCGATGCCAAAGCAAAAAGGTTTTCGGACAAAATATTTTGTTCGATGATGTCAAATCGTGACCAATTATGTTTTTACTCTTCGGTGTGCATTGACCCATAGAAAAGCATTGAAAAAACAGTTTCAGGCAAAAACGTTTTCGCTCGATCGGTGTGCGTTCAGCCTAAAAATAACAAAATATTTTATTATTCAATGTATTTATTTATCACGTTACAATTATTAAACACTTCACAACCAGTCTAATACAGGTATTGTTTAAAGTTCATGTATGCAATATCTTCTTTTAATACATTAGGCATGAACAAAACATAAACAAGATTCAGTATATTCATACTTATTTTGACATTTAATAATTATTTTTTGGATAATTTTATAGAATGGAAGAGAGCAAGTACAGGTGCAGCAAATAAAGAGAGCCTTTGGATGCCAAATGCCGAAAAGGAGACGTTTCGGAGACAATTTTATTCCTCAGTCCTGGTAGGCTTATACTAAGAACTGAGAGACTGCGGATGGACGAATAAAAATTTGTGCGAAACGTCTCCTTTTCGGCATCCAAAGGCTTTCTTTATTGGCTGCACCTGTACTTGCTCTCTTCCATTCTATAACATCAACAAGCAACTCTTCTTCTTAGATAATTTTATATTCAAAAATATGATAAGATGCTTTCCAAATGTTTAATTCAAATTTTGTATTTTGTTTATTAACCATATAATAATGCATCTTGAAAGAACAAATTAAGATAAAAGCTTGTGGTAATAGATTTGCACCACCTGTCAGATTCCACTTTTCGGGCCATATATATTCTAAAATTAATTTTCCATACGTTTAGTTCCTTATCAGAAACCTTAAAGAATAAAAGTAAACTAAATTTAATTATTTGATATTAATTAATTTAAGAAAATAATAAATATACTTACAAATGAATTGACAGCTGTAGGTTAGGTTTCAATATTTAATTTTTGAATTTCATTTTTCAATTATTTTATTAACATTTTGATTATATTATTCACTAAAAAAAGCAAACAACATCGTCAATGCTTTAAAACATTATAAAATATGAAATAAAAGCTTTAAGGTGCGCGTCTCGAAAAGTCGTTAGAAAGCTTTTGACTACCGAGTTCCTCTAGGCGGCAAGAGATGGCGTTAGTGTTCCCCATAGGAAAACAAGGGACAAATTGCATTTCATTCTAGACTTTCCAGCTAATTAATTAAAGGCAAAAAATTAATTATTTTTTAACACAATGATTACTAATTTAATTATCTACAACTTATAGAGCTCCTTTTTTTAAATATCTTTTATTTAATGCGATTAATCTAAAAAAATTTTTTTTTTTCGAAAATCAAAAAAAGGGCTTCTATAAGTTGTAGATATTTTAAATAGCTTTAATTTAAAAAAAAATTTGAGGTCGATAGCTTCTAAATTGTGGCCGCTGGAAAGTCCCAAAATTAGCACCCCGAGACGCGCACCTTAAAGCTGTTTTTCTGGAGAGTTGTTTTTTACAGTTTTAAACCTTTTATACATCGGCCTAGTTTTATCCGCGATAGTTTTATACATGTATAAAACCGTGTATTATACTCGGCGGGATAAAACTTGCCAACTCTGATGCCAATATATTAAATTTTAAAATTTAAACTTTTTTTTTTAAGTATAAGGGGGGGGGGAGATGACTCTTAATAATATACAGACCCAAGTGCGAGGAAATAAATAATTTTATTTAACAAGCTTTGATTAATTATTTCGCAAAGAAATAACCGTAATTTGTAACGTTGGTATGACTGTCTGTGCACACTAGCGCCTCCCATCCCCTGGGGATTTCCATTTCACTTTCATTTTGCTTCCATTTGCATTCGTGTTCGTTTCTTATTTTGTCTCCAATTTTATCAATTCTTTTAACAAAAACTTTATCCAAGTTTGTGATAATTTTAAAATTGATAAAGTTTTTTTATATAAACTAACAAAATGAACATAAATCATTCGTTAACTCAAACTCTTTATAAATTGAACATTGCGAGGTTACATGTGGAAAAGGAAAATACTATTTATAAACTAAAATATAATGAATTATTGAAGGAATTAAAGGTTTGTATTAATTCATTTACAAGTTATTATAAATATTGGGTTAATCTACAGAATAAAGTGCCAAGCCCTCGCACTGGCTGACTAGTTCACTCTTTTGACATTAGCTCAACATTCATGATTCTTTCGTTCTTTTCATTTAGGCGCACTATTTGTTTTGTCACTGAGGCCGAGAATCCCTTAGTTTTTTTTAAATTCTTTTTAATCGAAGGAAACCGAAGGACCGAAACAATTAGGTCGTGACCCTTGAAGTTGTTTTGTCACTAGAGTCGACTTCGGATCGGTGATCGGTTCGGCTCGTCTCAGTTCGGTTCGAAACCATTCAGTTAAAAGTTACCAAATCGCTTTTAACTGGATGGTTTCGAACCGAACTGAGCTGAGTCGAACCGAACCGAACCGAAGCCGAGAATTCCCTAGTTGTTTTGAATTTTTTTCTAAAAATAAAAGAACCGAAGGTCGGGACCCCTGCAAGTTGTTAAAAAAAAGACCTCTCTTCGGCATCATCCTTCTCTGCGGGAGGGTACACTTGCCAAATGCTCTCCAGAAATTCCCTCATAATGTCCTGACCTCTCCTCGGCATCATCCAGATTCATGCTTTCGATACACAAAATAATATCTGCGAAACCGGGGAGATGAATGTAAGAATGCGTCTTATAGCCCGAGGAGATGAATATTTATATTTATATTTATATTAAATGGCGTCTTATAAAAATGAAATAGTGAGAACGAATCCCAAAAAGAAAAACGAAAGAATCACGAATGAATCACCTCAGCGCCCTCTAGGTGGCCTGGCACTTTATTCTGTAGATTAGCCAATTATTGTAAATTTCCATCCCAAAAATATAAGCTTTTTAGTGTTTTTCACTTTAACTAGAAAGCGATACCCAGGAGTTTATTTGAAAAGAAAAGTTGTCTCGTTGGGTTTTAAATTTAAATCAATCAATCCCACTAAAAATGTTTTCTTTTTTTTTTTAGAAATCCAGGGAAAATGAAAATATTTTGAAAATTGAATTAGAAAAGGTAAAAAAGTAAATTTATTTTTCTTTTTTTCGTTATTCAATATATATACATAATATTTAGACCAGGCGCTGGAGGTAGTTGAGTATGCAAAATCTGAGGACCGAATTCTGACAATGGATTTGGGCTAAGAATAGCTCCCAGAATAAGGATCCGGATCTTGCCGGGTCAATTTTTGGTCCAATTTTTTTTTTACCCCCACCCCTCTTATTTCCATAGGAAATCAATGGAATGCATGCTAAGATGATGTGAAGATTTGCAATTATGGTCAAATTCGAGTACTTAAAGCCTCAAACAATGAAAAAACTGTCTTGTCAGCAACTGAGGGGATCCTCTAGAGTCCCCTGAGAAGTACTATCTTGCCGCCAGCTGCGGTGGTCCCCTCTAACCCCTTCACATCTTTTTTCTCTCTCTATTATAAATTTAAATATACGGCCTAAACACCATTCCAAATTGTGGGGACCGGCAATTATGTTCATAATCCACTACCTGGTACCCCAATCAATGGAAAATACTATCTTGCCATCAGTTATGGTGGTCCTCTATAACCCCTTCACCTCTTTTCCTCTCTCTCTCTCTGTTATAAATTTAAATATACGGCCTAAACATCACGCCAAATTGTGGGAACCGGCATTTATGCTCATAATCTACTACCTGGTGTATTTATAATAAAGGGAGAGAAAAGAGGAGAAGGGGTTAGAGGGGACGACCGCAGCTGGCGGCAAAATAGTACTTTTCATTGATTGGGGAACCAGGTAGTGGATTATGAACATAATTGCCGGTCCCCACAATTTGGCGTGATGTTTAGGCCGTATATATAAGTTTATAATAAAGGTAGAGAAAGGTGGTGAAGGGGTTAAAGGGGACCACCGCAGCTGGCGGCAAGATAGTATTTTTCATTGATTGGGGTACCAGGTAGTGGATTCTGAACATAATTGCCGGTCTCCACAATTTGGCATGGTGTTAAAGCCGTATATTTAAATTTATAACAAAGAGAGAGAAAAGAGATGAAGGGGTTAGAGGGGACCACCACAACTGGTGGCAAGATAGTATTTCTCAGGGGACTCTAGAGGATCCCCTCAGTTGCTGACAAGACAGTTTTTTCATTGTTTGAGGTTTTAAGTACTCGAATTTGACCATAATTGCAAATCTTCACATCATCTTAGCATGCATTCCATTGATTTCCTATGGAAATAAGAGGGGTGGGGGTAAAAAAAAATTGGACCAAAAATTGGCCCGGCAAGATCCGGATCCTTATTCTGGGAGCTAATCTTAGCCCAAATCCATTGTCAGAATTCGGTCCTCAGATTTTGCATACTCAACTACCTCCAGCGTCTGGTCTAATTATAAATATTATAAAAATAATTATTTTTTATATTTAATTTTAGAAAAATGATATTATAGAAAAATTAAATGAAGAAAATAAAACATTGAAGGAAGAAATGGATACTTTAAATCAAGTATGGGACAATTTATTTTTTATTTGTTAACCAAAGAAAATGTCAATGATAGTGCAAATCAGGGCCGTAACTAGCTTTTTTAGGGCCCTGTGCAAAAATTTTTAGGGCCCCTATATTTTTTGGGAAAAAGTAATTATAGTTCAAATAGATATCATATAAAAAATTTATTGTACACACAAACATATATTACATTATTTATATGATAAGAATATTTAATTTTCATTCAATTGTACTCTTCTAGCTTTCATTTGAGCAAAGTTATTAATTATATCGTCAAAATTAATGAATGAAAATAGTATTTTTGCAAATATTCACCACCAAATTTAAAAGATCAGCTGATTTTGAAGTCTTTTTACTTTGTAGAATTCCGATTGCTTATAAATTCTTTTAAGTGTCAGTTATAAGACTATAATATTATTATCTTATAAGTAAAATTGAGGGGTTAATTATTTTTTTGAAAATCTTTTAAAACAATCTCGTAAAATTTTATCTGTTTACCACCTATTTTCAATTCTACGATTTTATGCAGTGGCGTAATGTACTGTACATCCCCGCAAACCTCCGATGCGGGAGGGGGCCCGGTCAAATTTAAAATATTTCTTTTGCCGATATCAGAGATCATGAAAAAGTTTAGTTTTTTTATTATAAATTTAAAATTTATAAAAAAAATTAAATATTTTTAAATAATTTTTCTTTTATTTGATGAATTATTTAAAACCATATATTAAATATATTAAATAAAAGATGTTAAATACAATGTATAATTTCAGGGTTATTTTAAATAAAATTATTTTATTTTATATATATACTGGTATAATCTCGAATAAAATTTTTGTAAAATATATTTGTAAAGAAAATTCAATTAGCAATTTCGTTTTAGGGCCCCCTAGAGATCTGGGCCCTGTGCCGGTGCACCTGTTGCCCCTGCCTAGTTACGGCCCTGCTGCAAATGCCAAAATATTTTTATTTTTTCATGGCACGGTGCCCATTGCATCTAAAGCGATGAGATTTCTAAAAAAAAAAAACATGATTTGTTGAGTGTGGAAGTGGCTGTGATTAATATCTTAAAAGAATGGAAGGAGGTAGCAGCCAGGAAGGAGTGTCTCCAAAACAATGAAACTCCCAGATATTCGCGACGTTTCGGTCCAAATTTATTTGACCATCATCAGGCAATCAGGAGTTGTCATATGTAAATTTATATAAATATATTTAATCATATGTTGCTTCGGACTTGTTAATGACATTAAAATTTTGCTCATCTGCAATCGAAGGCTTAGATATGTGAGGAAGTAATGTCCTCACATATCGAAGGCTTAGATATGTGAGGTCATTACTTCCTCACATATCTAAGCCTTCGATTGCAGATGAGCAAAATTTTAATGTCATTAACAAGTCCGAAGCAACATATGATTAAATATATTTATATAAATTTACATATGACAACTCCTGATTGCCTGATGATGGTCAAATAAATTTGGACCGAAACGTCGCGAATATCTGGGAGTTTCATTGTTTTGGAGACACTCCTTCCTGGCTGCTACCTCCTTCCATTTAAAAAAAAAAAAAAAAAAAAAAAAAAAAAAAAAACATGATTATTAAAAAAAAATTTAATTATCTTTTAGGACCTGAGGAATTTACAAGCAATAAGTGAAGAAAATAAAAAGTTGGTTAAAGAAATCACAGAACTAAAAGAGGTAAGTAAAAAGAATTTATGTTTTTATATTCATGATAATATTTTATGAAAATCTTTACCCAAATAAGTGAGAAGCAAGCATCATTTACCCATTGACAGTAGATGCCAATAATTATAAGGCCCAATTCACACACAAATCAAAACTCTTTTCTACCACCTTCTTAGTTCTCTCCATCACACTTGCCTCCTTTCTCCTTGGTTCTGGACTCTCTATAATTTTCCTGTCTTCTCCTTTCCGTATTTGATAGGACATGATTCTTTGTCAACACTAGTTCGTCTTTTCAAAATTTCCCCATTTCTCGCCATTACTCTTCCCTGGTATTTTTCCTTGATATTTTCCTCTCTATTTTCCATATCTTTACCTTGGTCATATTTCCACTCTTCTCTAGATCCATCATTTATTTTGTTTAACTTCCCAATCTCTTTGCTTGTTTCTTCTAAGAAATAATTAAATTCCGCCGATGAGAACCTTATGGTAACAGTTATTATTTTGTCTCCCTATTAAACAATTGGTGGAATATACAAGCATCATTTTTCATGTTCGTGGTACATTCGTATTTGTTTTTTTATTATCTCTTGATTATAGTTCTTTCCACTTGATTCGCTCTTGGGCGGTAGGTAGGGGTACCAACTTTCGCACTAGAGCCCTGGGCGGGTAGCAAGGCTAAATAAACGGGTTCGGGCGGACGGACATGCAAATAAAATCGGGCGGGCACGGACCTATAAAACAAAAATCAAAAAATTTAACATATTTCTTTTTTTCCTACATCTGAGAACATGAAAAAGTTGAGTTTTTTTTATTATAAATTTAAAATAAATGAAAAAATTAAATATTTTTAAATAAAATTATTTTATTTAAAAATTGCTAGCCATTCGTACTTTCATTCACTAAATTCCGGGCGGGCTCGGGCGGGCCTGAAGAATGGTAAAAAATTACGGGCCCGCTACGGGCGGGAAGTCAAAAAAATACGGACACGGGCCGGTCCGGGCCAAAAAAAAATCGGCCCGTGCAGGGATCTATTTCGCACTGCCAATTTTCACTTCAACTGTCACCATTAACAATCCTCTCTGTTTAGCCCTGTTTAAAGTTTTCGCTACTCTCTGAGTTTCTATAAATGGATGGAGGGGGGTCTTTCTTCTCTCTCTTAAATGATTGATAACATTTTTGTTACAGGTCTTTAAATCCAATTCAACATCAAAGGAATGCCTTCATCATCATGGAACTAAAGACCTTTTTGAAGCTACGATGAGTGGAGTTTTGGATCCCGTAAAATATTGGTTTAGTAAATTGCCTGTCGATAAAGATCAGAATACGCCACTGCATCATGCGGCTGAAAAAGATTTTGACCATATTTTATTATTCCTTTGTAAGAACAACATGGATTTAGAAATGAAAAATAAATTTGGATGGACTCCTCTTCATGTTGCCTCAAGGAATAATTCTTTAAATTGTGTCAAAATCCTAATTGAACATGGATCAAATATTGAAGCTTTAGATAATGATAATATTATTCCTTTGCATGTGGCATGTTATGAAGGTCACATTGAAATAGTTAAATATCTTTTAACTAAGGGTGCAAATATTGATGCCTTAACTAAATCAAATAACATTCCTTTGCATTGGGCTTGTAACAAAGGACACATTGAAGTAATCAAATTTCTCTTAGCCAATGGAGCAAATGTAGAGTCTATCGATAAGGATGGCAATAGGCCTATCCATATCACTAGAAATATTTCTATATTAAAAATTTTGATAGAAAATGGTGCAAATGTTTCATCAATAGGCAAAGATTGTAAAACTGCTTTGCATATGGCTTATGAATTTGAAAACAAAGAATGTGTCGAATTTCTTCTTGCTTCTGGGGCCGATCAAAACATTCCGAGATATTTTCAAAAAATTACCCAAAGATTATTATATATAATCATATTAATTATATTTTATCGACACTAACTTTGAAATTATATTTTCTATTTACATAAACCAATGAATTCAGTGGCTGTGCACTTGCATAACAAGTAAAGGAGTAGGAGCAGCCAAAAATAAGAACCTCCGTTAACATGACGTTTCGGGGGCCCCGTCTTGACTCTATCAAATTGTCTAAAGTCCCGGAGTTTGTCAAAGGGACACCAGTATACTATAATAAAGCATCACGTGTACCTCCTGAAACGTCTCTCTAAATAGTCGAAGATAAGCGGCTTTTATTTTTGGCTGCTCCTGCTCCATTTTTGTTATTTTCTATTTACAATTAATGAATATTGTGTTTCAACAAAATAATATTAATAGTGAACTTGTACCTTTATGTAATATGAAATGTTTAAATATATAATGATTTTTGTTCTTTAAAATTGTTTATGATTTGTTTATTGAATAAAATAAAATCAGAAAAAACCAAAAAAAAAAATTAGGCTTACACAAAAAAACAAAATTATTCCACAGGGGGAGATTCGAACTAGGGATGGCGGTTTTTTTTTAAAAACCGGTTTTCGTTTTTTTCTGTTTTTTTGCCGTCAGAAAAACCTTTCGGTTAAAACTGCTATCAAAAAACCGGTTTTCCCAAAAACCGGTTTCCGGTTTTTTCTTTTTTTTTTTTTGCTCGAGGAAGTAATTAAAACACTTTCCTAATACTTCTTCCTCAGAGGAAGCTCATTTTACACTCCCCTAAACATTATAATAACAGCCAAGGTTTTTTGCATCCAAGAAAGGCATTTGTCTTCGGTAACTCTTGAGAGAATTCTAGATTTCTTGGATGCAAAAAAACCTTGGCTATTATTAAAATGTTAGCGGAGTGTAAAATGAGCTTCCTCTGAAGAAGAGCTTTTGTGCCTTCGAAATATTAGGAAAATAAATTTTTTTTTTTGTTTTTTCCTTACTACACCCTTGCCGAAAAATCAACGTAGTTTGAGAAGTTTTGGTCTATGAAAATATATATATTTGGGTCCAGGCATTTTTATTTAAGCCATTTGGTATCCAATTGTCTTAAATAAAATCATAGGACTGCCTGGGGTCCGAACCCGCGACGCTTGGTATACGAGGTTAGCACGCTAACCTCTACACCAAGCCCCGAGGGCCAGCCATTTGGTTAACATCTACATTATAACCATTTGCCAAATAAAACAATGAAAATCTAACAATAATGTATACTTACAATTGTTATTAATGTTTGAGATACAAAATTGTTTTTATTAATAAAAAACTTGGCACTTCGTATAAGCTGATTGCATTGCTTTGTATTTTATACAAATAATTTATGTATAATACACATCTACTGACAACTCCGCAATATGACTCAATGCTTTGAGCTTACACTCTCAAAAAAAATCTGGTGTGACTGGCGCACAGCACACAACTTTCTCTTACCCTTCGGTAAGAGAAAGTTGTGCACCGTGCTGGTCACACCAGATTTTTTGTGTCGAGATATATTTAGTTTCCGCTAGCACCTTAGTTTCAAACTTGCATTTTATATGTTGACTGCTTCAAATAAACTATGTTTATTTTTCAAAATTTTAATCTCATATTTGAACATTTTATACACAATATAGAATCGTAAATAAATACAAAATTTCATAAGAATTGGAAAAAAAAATTTTAAATGCCTAAAAAGTTCTAAAGGGGACCCCCTTTTGAATCTAAATTAACATACAAATCCCTATAGGAAATTAACATTAGGCCTATGCGAAGATGAGGTGGAAAGGGAATTTAAAAAGAGTAGAGAGAGACGATAATGTTTGCAAGTGAGAAAGAGAGTGATATATTGAGTAGTGAGGGTATCCAGGCAGCCAGAAAAACAATAAAGAAAATTAAATTTGTCTTTATTTATTTCATATACTTTTGTCTACGTTTCGGCCGATATTCCGGCCTTCATCAGGACAAATGTTATTTGCCTCGAGCTTATACAGGCCCTTGGCAACTCCTGACAATGTGTTTGAGTGAACATTCGTCGGATGGCATGACTTCTGGTTCAATAGTGATCACTATTGAACCAGAAGTCATGCCATCCGACGAATGTTCACTCAAACACATTGTCAGGAGTTGCCAAGGGCCTGTATAAGCTCGAGGCAAATAACATTTGTCCTGATGAAGGCCGGAATATCGGCCGAAACGTAGACAAAAGTATATGAAATAAATAAAGACAAATTTAATTTTCTTTATTGTTTTTCTGGCTGCCTGATACCCTCACTACTCAATATATATTCAGCCACTCCTCCTGGAATTAAGAGTGATATATGTTTTCTTTGAAACAATTAAAGACACAAATAAAATAAAAAAAAATCTGGTGTGACTGGCGCACAGCACACAACTTTCTCTTACCTTCGGTAATCGAAAGTTGTGTTCTGTGCTTGTCACACCAGATTTTTTGTGTCGAGATATATTTAGTTTCCGACAGTATGGTACATTCGATTTTCAAGATGTAAAATTTATAAGTATGGCAAAATGTTTATATTTTGTTACCATGGCAACCATTTCTCCTATCTTTTCTATGGAGAACAAGAGTAAAGTGGTCTTCAGAAGATTTCAATCACAAAATGAGAATATACATTTGAAAGAGCACCTAAAAAATAATTGATTTTTGAATTTAAAAAAAAATCGTTGGAGCAAATTTTGAGAAAATCGAAAAAAACTGAAAAATTGCATCAGTAAAGTACTAGTACTTTTTGACCAATTTTGTTGAAAAGCTTCGTGTCACGTCCCATGGGGGTGCCTAACTTAAATATAAAATTTCAACCTCCTAGCTCTTTTCGTTCTTGAGATATTTTGTTCACAGACAGACAGACAGACCATGTCGCGAAAACCACTTTTTTGGATTCAGGGGACCTCAAAACGTGAAGATCCATCAAAATCTCGACATCGAATTTTTGACATGAAACCAATACTTTCTCTCTATATATATATTACATATATACATAGGTAAGAGAAAGTAAAAATGGACTGATGATGGTTATATTTCATTAAAACCGAAACTGTTTCCTCAATAGAGAGTTTCATTTCGTGGAGACTAACTACCTGGCTGCTTGCTCCTTTATCCTCTTATTTTTAAAATAATTTAAAATGATTCAAATACTAAATAAATATTTTTCTCAGTTTTTACTTTCTCTTACCTATGTATATATGTAATATATATAGAGAGAGAAAGTATTGGATTCATGTCAAAAATTCGATGTCGAGATTTTGATGGATCTTCACGTTTTGAGGTCCCCTGAATCCAAAAAAGTGGTTTTCGCGACATGGTCTGTCTGTCTGTGTGTGTGTGTGTCTGTGTTCAATTTTAAGCATGAAGGAATTGAGCTATGAGGTTGAAATTTTATATTTAAGTTAAACACCCCCGGGACCGGAAAAATAAGCTTTTAATCAAAATCGGCCAAAGATTACTAGTACTTTACTGATGTACTTTTTCAGTTTTTTTCGATTTTCTCAAAATTTGCTCCAACGATTTTTTTTAAAATTCATATATCAACTATTTTTTAGATGCTCTTTAAAATGTATATTCTCATTTTGCGATTGAAATCTTCTGAAGACCACTTTACTCTTGTGTACTCCATAGGAAAGATAAGAGAAATGGTTGCCATGGTAACAAAATATAAATATTTTCCCATACTTATAAATTTTACATCTTGAATTCATATGTTCCGTACTGTCGGGAACTAAATATATCTCGACACAAAAAATCTGGTGTGACAAGCACAGTACACAACTTTCGATTACCGAAGGTAAGAGAAAGTTGTGTGCTGTGCGCCAGTCACACCAGATTTTTAATTTAACATACGCCAATTGATTTCCCATTTTCTAATTATTAAGTTAAGATTAAAAACGCGATTTTAATACCCTTAATTGAATAATTTTCTGAAATTGTTCAATTAAACGACTACGATCCGAAAAAAAGTTTCACTTGCATCGTGGTTTCATAAAACCACACAATGTTTTTTTTTTTATAAATCCAGTTTGGGAATAATCTTGAAATTTAGATTATTAATCCCTTTTCTTATTAAAATATAAATTTAAATATAAAATTTATTGAGAAATTTGTAATTAAAGAAATAAATCCCTTTTGTTCCCCCTCCCAATGGAGAGCAGATCGTTTGTCGTCGACAGAGAACAAATATTCGTTTGCGGGCTGGCATCTGCATTACTCGATGGTTGGCTGTGATGCCATCAGCATCTCCATGAATCGGTGGTTGGCAGGGAAGCCTTCACAATCAGCAGCATCTCTCGTTTCCTGGCTCTTGGGCTGCCCGAATATCATAATCACTATTGTTTGGGAGAAAGACTGCCAAACTACATTTACTTGTCTCGGACGAAAGACGACCCACACTTGCATATTTGCCGTGAAACATCCGTCTTCACTTGCAGTGCGTTTCGGACGAAGGTCGGCCAGATGCGACCGAAACGTCATTACTACATTCATCACCGAAGACACCAAACTTCAATATTTATTCCATTTTAATTTTTTTTTAAATATTTTTCAATAAAATTTCAAATTATTTTTTTTAATAATTTATATTTTTTTTTTAAATGTTATTTTTTATTTTTGCGAGCAGATCAGTCTCCCTGGTTACGTCCCCATCCCTTTAAGGGAGCAATTTAAAAACGTTGCGAGTGTATTTATGATTCGGATTTTGTTTCGCTATTAAGGTTGTTCGGACATTAAAGCACTTTGTTAGATTAAAAGCTAATTTTTTAATATGTTATTAATCACTATCACATACGTTTAAAATAAAATTGTGAAGCAGATCTGACACAGGGTTATCGTGTAATTAATTTTAAAAAATTGAAATTTAACATGTAGCCTATGGGGAATGTCGACGAAACGCACACATATCGAATTATATAGCCACCTCTGCATCAGATAAAAAAACAAAAAACTTACATTTTATCAATTCACTTCCGAGGGATACGTTAAACATAAAATCAAGAGTTTCTGCCGAAGGCTTTTAAAGATATTTTAACAAGAAAGTCAAAAAATTCTCCAAAATGACAGTCGCCAATATTTAAAAATTGGGAAGTCTCGAGAGTCAGACCAGCCTGGCAACGTCGCATAAAATAATTCTCTTTTCTAGCTGTCAGTTATATTTTTTTTCCATTTTACGATATTTTTTCTTGCAAATCGTCCATTGTGTTTAAACTGATTTGCATTAATCATTGTAATATATTAAATCAAGGGCGGATACAAGGGGGGGGGTAAAGGGGGTAATTACCCCCCCCCCGAGATTCGAAAAAATACCTTTTTTTTCGCAAAAAATTTATTTTTAATGTAAAATTTTAAAAATTAATACTTAAAAATTTGATGTGTATTTATATTCTGGCAAACAAGTACAAAATGCGCTTTTAAATTACCAAAATTAAAAAAAAATAGTGTGCAGTGCGACGAGTCACACCAGATTACCCCCCCCCACAAACACCTCTGGCGCCCCCCTTGTATTAAATAAAATAAAATTTAAGGCGTTTAAGATTTAAAATAGATAGTTGATGAATGCAATATTGCCAGTTCTATATTACGTGAAATACTGCTCAAGTCAAAAGTCATTCATTTATTATTTTTGGTAATTAAATTATTAACTTAATCCAATTATAAACTATGATAGGTCACAACTAAATTATAATAAGGAATTTTGGCATTCAAATTTTTAATTTTATTAAAAAAAAATTTAGATTCTATTATGACTTACGATGTACTGTTGTGAAGCTAAAAGAACAGAGAGAGAGAGAGAAAAAAAATTTTTTATTTTTAGGATTCTAATCTTTTATTTTTAAATCATTCGATGGCAAAATTTGATATATTTCTAGAACAAGACACACATGTAAAGATTCCCACAGAAAAGCGCAAATTCTGGCAAATGGAATCGTTACACGTGTGTCTGATCCCCTGGGAATGGGGGATTACTGTCTGGAAGAAGGCATAAAAGGCCACCCCCACTCCCGGGCGGGATGATTCTCTCTCTCAACCTCCGAAGTACCAGACTGTATATTAATATAATAAACATAAATTTAAAAATTACAACACTTTTACTGAAAAACCCCCAACAAAAATCCCCTGAGAAGGCAACAGACAACACCTGATGCAAAGCGATTTACAACAGTACTATCCGAACAACCTTAAGCTTAGGTGGTGAAATAAAGTCTACCATTAGAAAGAGCGTTAAATTATATTCTCCAGACTGATTGATATTAATTAAAATTCTGATTTTATCGCCAAGTCGTTTAAGGACAAGGAGGTCCAAAGCACAAATTATAATCTTATTAATTACATCAATAACGTAACTTAATTATCTAATACTTATGAACTAATTCTAGTAGAATACAAACAATACTATTAGCAAAGATTTTTATCAACCAAAGACAAAGAATTTTTATATTAACTAGCCGCGACGCCCGCCTTCGGGGGACCCTCGCCTTTTATTATTTTTTTTTACAAAAACAACACTCACACTTTTTTCTCACACACACATTCACACTGTCTTTTCGGCAACTCAGGCCATATAAGATATTTACGATATCCGTTATTGATTAATATACATATTTGGGGTCCAGGCATTCTTTGATACCAAATGGCTTAAATAAAATCATCGGACTGCCTGGGGTCCGAACCCGGGTATACGAGGTTAGCACGTTAACCCCATGGGGGGACAGGGGGTGGGGGGGAGAATGTTTATAAGTTTCCTTTAGTTATATGACACTTGGCTAGATGGCAATACTAGGCTAGTTCAAAATTTATCCTGTAGAGTTCGTTCCATTCGCCAACAAAATAACATTTTTTCATGAGTTTAATAAGAAATATACTAAGTGGCTTAAAAACCAGAATATAAATGAATTAACTAACTACATCAGTAAAGTACTAGTACTCTTTGGCCGATTTTGATTAAAAGCTTATTTTCACGCCCTAGGTGGGTGCCAAACTTAAATATAAAATTTCAACCTCCTTCCTTCATGCTTTAAATTGAACACACAGACAGACCATGTCGCGAAACCACTTTTTTGGATTCAGGGGATCTCAAAACGTGTATATCCATCAAAATATCGACACCGAATTTTTCTCTCTCTATATATATTAACATATATATAGAGGTAAGATAAAGTAAAATGAATAAACAAATGGAAAAAATTAAAAATCATTGTGTGATTTTATGAAACCACGATGCAAGTGAAACTTTTTTCAGATCGGTAGGCGTTGAAAATTTTCAGAAAATTTTTCAATTAAGGATATTAAAATCGCTTTTTTTAATGTTAACTTAATTATTGGAAAATGAGGATTGATAATGGGAATTCAATAGAAGCATGTTAAAAACTGAGAACAATATTTATTTAGCAATTGAAGATTTGAATCTTTTTAAATTATCTTAAAAATTATATTTTATCAATTTAAAAATTGAATACTTAAAATCTCACAATTATTTTTTTCTAATTCGTCATATATATTAAATTTCAACTTTACTATTTTTGTCGTCACGGCTTGTGACGTCATGGCCTTTGACGTCACGGCCTTTGACGTCACGGCCTGTAACGCGACATGCTGATAGAAGGGCGAAAAAATTTGAGAGGATCAAAATAAAAGTTTCACTTTAAACATTTTATGTGCGAGTCTCATCCCGATCTTTTGAAACGCATTTTTTACAAAAATATTTTACGCAGCCCTTAATTATAATTAGAGACAGGATGTTGATGCACAATCAAACCTTAAAATATACATGCATTAATGCACTAAATATGCACAAAGAAAGAAAAAAATATGCCCTATCACAAATTGAGTCGTATTTTTATTACTTTCTCTTACCTATATGTATATGTTAATATACATATATATAGAGAGAGAAAGTATTGGTTTCATGTCAAAAATTCGATGTCGAGATTTTGATGGATCTTCACGTTTTGAGGTCCCCTGAATCCAAAAAAGTGGTTTTCGCGACATGGTCTGTCTGTGTGTGGGTGTGTTCAATTTTAAGCATGAAGGAATTGAGCTAGGAGGTTGAAATTTTATATTTAAGTTAAACACCCCCCGGGACCGTGAAAATAAGCTTTTAATCAAAATCGGCCAAAGAGTACTAGTACTTTACTGATGTACTTTTTCAGTTTTTTTCGATTTTCTCAAAATTTGCTCCAACGATTTTTTTTTTAGTTCAAAAATCAATTATTTTTTAGATGCTCTTTAAAATATATATTCTCATTTTGCAATTGAAATCTTCTGAAGACCACTTTACTCTTGTATTTTATAGGGAAGATAGGAGAAATGGTTGTCATGGTAACAAAATATAAATATTTTCCCTTACTTTTAAATTTTACATCTGAATTCATATGTTACGTACTGCCGGGAACTAAATATATGTCGACACAAAAAATCTGGTGTGACAAGCACAGAACACAACTTTCGATTACCGAAGGTAAGAGAAAGTTGTGTGCTGTGCGCCAGTCACACCAGATTTTTTTATAACAATGAACAACACCTTTTGCAATTTCCCTAACTCTCTAATTTTCATCGTTTAAGGACATGCGTTTATCAAAGGACACGTTCTTCAACGCAGAAAATTATCTTTCAAGTGACAGGCATATATTTGAAAGAACAAATTGAGGTTGAAATGTTGATCTTTTACGTTGGGGGGGGACAGCTCTTGGGAAGATTTCTTTTAGTTATATGACAAGTGGCTAGATGGCTCCACTATGCTGTTTTTCTTCAAAAGATATAGTACTACGTGCCATTTAAGTAGCTTAAAAAAGGTTTTAAAAATCATAAAGCAAAGTGGCCGACAGAGTAAGGGTGCGATTATGTTGGAGCTGCGATAAGCGATAAGAGCATAGCAAAGAAAATAGAAACATGCTTTTGAATAGAGCTGTTTATATTGGAGAATCGTTCTTTAATCCCGATTCATTTTCTTTGCTCTTATCGACGCTCTGATCGGAGATGGATATAGACATTTTAATAAGTGAAGTATTTCTAGGCCCTCATTGGGAAATAAAATAAGAGAAAAATTTTCATAATATATTTTTCTAGACAAACTATTGAATGAAGTGGCACAAAAAAGACAAACAAATTGTTAGTTAAACTACAGTATTTTTTTTTTTTTTTTTTTTTTTTAATTTAAAATAAATAAATTTACGTTTGACGTATTTCTGCCACTTAAATTCAATCAACTTTTAAATCTATTTATATTTAATATCTATTATATATAAAATATTTAATATAATATAAAATCTATATATAATAATTGCGGTGTGTCCGTCTGTCTGTCCGTCCGTCCGTCCGTCTGTCCGTCCGTCCGTCTGTCACGCTCTGTTTGACCAACTTCCCGTTGGAATTTTGAAACGAAATTTTGCCGTCTTATAGAGGACGTTATGGAGAGTCCCGGAAAAATACTCGGGTCCCGAAATTCCTATAACTTTTTGAGTTATTAATTCCTAAAGTTACGATTTCTTCCATAGTAAATGTATAGAGAAATATTTTTGTATTCTTTTCATTTGTGTATTCTTTGAATGTAAACAAATCCTCAAGCAGGCACTGGATTGGAATACGTAGTAATAATAATTTTCTTTTCATAATTGAGAAAAGGCGAGGGTCCGCCGCAGGCAGGCCCGAGCCAGCTGGTGGGGGTCCAGGGGGGCGTAGCCCCCCTGTCTAGCCGCCAGCCAGTTTCTCATAATTAAGAAAAGGCGAGGGTCCACCGCAGGCGGGCCCGAGCCAGCGGATGGGGGATCCAGGGAGGCGTAGCCCTCCTGGCTAGACGCGAAGCCCGCCGAAGGCGGGCGGCGCGGCTAGTAATCTTAATAATGGTTTATTTACATATTTAATAAACAAATTTAATTTAGGCTAATATTTTAATTTAATTTAATATATTAATAAATTTAACAGTTTAAAATATATTTATTTAAAATCATAGTCAAGGGCGTCCGCAGGATTTTTTGCAGGGGGGGGGGGCAAGTCACTTCCAGATAAGTTAAAAAAACGTATTTTGATAATAATAATGTTATACATCTCTTAGTATTTAAAGCTTTCTCACCGCGGCAAGGTGGATGTATACTGTGAAAGGTTTTTTTGTATTTTTTTTTTGTTTTATACATTTTTTTGTATCATTTTAATTTTCCAGGGGGGGGCAAGTGCCTGGTTGCCCCCCCCCTGCGGACGCCCATGATCATTGTGAATTTTGACAGTAGATATATTTTGAAAATACGAGGTTATGTTCAAAACCTTAATCTGTCAATTATAACTAGGGTCCGACCGAAACAAGATTTTCAGCCGAAACCGAAACCGAATATTCGGCCTCAACCTTAGTTTCGGCAGAAACCGTAACCGAAACCGAAACTTGTATTTTCTATAAAAATTTTTTTTCATTTTATCTTTTTTTTTTTTTTGAATATTTTTTCCCTTCGGTGAAAATCATTTTACCTTTTTTTTAGGGAGACTAAATTTTTTTTCTCCCTCCCCCCCCTTTTTTTTTTTTTTTTTGCATGCGAGTCTCATCCCATTTTTTCAGACTCAGGTTTCGGCCGGCCGAAATGTTCGGCTACTTTTTGGCCGAAACCGAAACTACGGCCGAAACCATGATTTTTGGCCGAAACTGGCCGAAACCGTAACCGAAACCGAATATTCGGTCGGTTCCTAATTATAACATTATGCAGTCATCGAAATCTTCACCTCCTATCAGCTCCATCCACAGCAATATTCACATTTTCTATTAATATCTTGAAGCAAATACCAATTAATAGCGATTAAAAACAGTTTAAACTTTTAGACACCTGCTTTGTCTTTGCTATTATCGCAGCTCCAACGTAAACAGAGCTGTTTGGCGCTCTGCTCTTATCGCAGCTCCAACATAATCGCACCCTAAAGCACTCAGTATGACAGCAAGTGAAATGCAATTACTTGAGTTCAGAAGCAAGTTTTTTTTCCCCTTCCGCTTACTGTTAGTTCCAGGACAAGCGTATAGATGGCCCTAAACTTATAAACAATTTTTAACCAGGAGCTGTCCAATCTTGTTCGAACCAAATCCAATCCCATTTTGTTTGTTTGTTTTTTTACTAGACTGAAGAGGCGTCAATTAACCTATTCAAATTATTTTTATCTTTCACTTAACCTCCTTAAATAAATTACAAAGTGAGTGATTAGATTGAAAACAAATAATTAAGATATTAAAATAACACCAGACTCTGATCTTATCCATAATTATTATTCCCCACTCCACTTCCTCTACATCGCAATATGACATACCAAGTGTATATATATATATACGCCTAAAAGTTTACTTTTGTTCTTTCATTGTAATCATGGGGGTTGAACATGTAATATCAGCGCCTGAAGTCCCGAAACTTTTAGACGACCTTCCCAAGAAATCTCTGGGAACGGTCCTTTGGGAAGCAATCAATTCAGAGAATCCAAATACGACGGCAGAGGTAAGAGAAAATTTTTATTTTCCAGCTAGAAATCTCCCATTTTGGACTTTTAGATTCGCTTGCTCAATCAATCGAAATAGGATGCGGAAAGTGAAAAGGCAACTCTTGTTGGAAATTTTACAAATTGATATTTTATTGTATACGATAATTTCTTGAACCTCTATGATATGGACCGTTTATTTTGAAAGTGGCGTAAGTCTTCTATTGTTTCGAGAAAATGAAAGGTTAACATACCTGTTAATTAAAAAATCTAGACAAATGATATGAAGTGCGTCAATGTTTCTACTGATTTATCAATAAATTAAATAAATTTGACCTGTGCGAATTTGACTAAACTAAAGTATATTTACGGGCAGCAAATGGACTTACACCACTTTCAAAATTAAACAACTGTAAAGATCATTTAAGGTGCGTGTCTCGGAAAACCGTTAAACCACGATTGACTCGAGGCGGCACCAGATGGCGTTAGTGTTCCCCCATTAGAATACACGCAACTTGTTCCATTTCATTCTAGACTTTCCAGCTAATTAATTAAAGGCAAAAAATTAATTATTCTTTAACACAATGATTACTAATTTAATTATCTACAACTTAGAGAGCTCCTTTTTTTTAAATATCTTTTATTTAATGCCATTAATCTAAAAAAATTTTTTTTTTTTTGAAAATCAAAAAAGGGCTTCTATAAGTTGTAGATATTTTAAATAGCTTTAATTTAAAAAAAAAATTTGAGGTCGATAGCTTCAAAATTGTGGCCGCTGGAAAGTCCCGAAATTAGCACCCCGAGACGCGCACCTTAATTTCGATTGTGAAAAATCAAATATTACTTCAAATATACTTCAACTTAATTCAATTTTATTTACAAATAATAACACGATATAAAATAGAAATAGTATTTTTAATTTTAGACGTTAATTACATTATTAAAATTACAAGATATTAGTAGTAATTATGTATACTCTGCATGGGGCAGTGTTTTGAAATATTCACGATGCACCGGAGATAGTCTATATAAGATCATAGCTACTTGATATCTATATATTAAAAAAAGTAACCTAATTTAGTAACCAGTGGCGTCATTTCAACTCATTTCTTGGGGGGGGGGGAGCAAACTTTTTTCTTAAATTTATTTTGGTATTTCAAATTTATTTCAAAAGGTATTTAATTTAAGAACTTAATTAATTATTTAATTTTGTACAGTTTATATACCCGCAGAAATATTTTGAAATATTTTATTTAGAATAATAAAAAATTTAACAAGGATCAGAGCCCTTGGGGAGGGGGGAGGCAAATGCCATCCCCTGTCTCCCCCCCCTCAAATGACGCCCCTGTCAGTAACTCTTGACACTTAATATAAACAAATGCAAAATAACAGGCAACCATCTGCTAAGCCACATATCTTAAAGCGGAATAGGAGCGAAGTGGTTACGCATGTTTTTCCCGTTGTGTGTTATTAAAAGTATGCCCAAATATCAAGTAATTCAAAAATTTGCCTAGAGAGATGTCAGAATGGTAGCTAATAATATTTAATGCATTTGGTTGATTTTCATTGATCTTTTAACAATAAATACTTTATAAATGTTATTATGTATCTTTTATAAAAGCATAAAAATATATAAATATAGGCTATTAGGGGATCGGCTGTTAGACTAGCCTGCCATCTATTGCAAGAATGCTGAACTAATTTGACAGTTGGTTTGTAAATAAATCATCTAAGCTTATTTTAAAAATTTCTTAATTAATATGTGATTAATAATAACAATAAATTCATTTTTAAATTTAAAAAAAATTAAAGATTATTGGGGCAGATTGTTTAAAAAAATTATAGCTCGATGTCCCAATAATCTCTTATGAATTTAGTTCATTAAAAAAAAACCGTATTGAAAAATTGCTTATAATAGTCTAGTTTTTTTTAAAAGTACGTTTAGACGTCGCTCCTGAACCCCCTTAAATTGGACTTACACCACTTTCATAATCAATGATTACGCAATTTCTTTTACCAACCAATTTTAAGTTGTATAAAACATGGGAATTTTTAAAGAAATTTACCAATTAGTTATGCATAAAAAATTTACATTAAATTAAGCATAAATTATGTGATATCTCATTTTTTTTTTTTTTAATGGACTTAGACCACTTTGAAAATAAACTGTCCATATCTCAAAAACTAAAAAAAAAAAATTTTTTTAAATTTACAGTCTTAAAAGTTACAGTCTTTCAAAGTTATAGATATAAAAAACGGAATTTAAACACAATGAAGAACTATTTAAGGTTACTAAATCGATTAGTTTGTAATATTTTTCTTAATCTCAACGCTAAAATTACCGAATAAACCTGAATAGGAAATATTGAAAAATCTTCCCTTCTGTAAGAGAAAGTTGTGCTCTTTGCTTGTCACACCAGATTTTTTGTATCGACATACTCCCTCATTTCTCTTTATTAGCTTAAAATAGGTGGCTGATCGAGATACCCATAGTATATGTAAAAATAACGAAAATAAAAATAGTAATTTATACAGTTTTTTATAACTACTGTAACTATTTTTTTTTTTTTTTTAGATATGTGCCTTTTCGGAAATTTCAATTACCTATGGCGATTTAAAGCAATGGGGTACAAACTTGGCGAAGAAATTGAGACAATTAGGCTGCGGCGAAAATGACATTGTGGTTATCGTCTCTGGGAATACGATTCGTTATACACCGTGTTGGTTGGGATGCCTATGGGCAGGGTGCATCTGCGCTCCCATCTACTCTGAATATCCACAAGGTAATCTCTCTCCGTGGGTTACAAAAACGAACAAAGTCCGTGACTTTTGAATTTCCCGCCTCTTAACTGAAATGGCAACACTGCGCTCCTGTCGAAATTTGAACCAGCTGGGTCTTTTAGTTTTTGTTTGACATCCATTAATACCTCATGATTTGAGAAGAAAATGGAAAAACGTGAATGGGGATACGAATTGCTCCCTCATCCGCCCTATTCTCCGGATTTAGCCCCGAGTTTCCAAACCTAAAAAAATGGCTCGGCGGAAAGAGATTTGATTTTGATGTCCTCGACAAATCTTATTTTTTGGAAGGGATAAAAAAATTGGAGAACGTTGGACAAAGTGTATAGAGCTCAAAGAAGACTACGTTGAAAAATAAAATAATTTTTTTTTTTATCCAAAAACCTGTGTTTCATTCAAAAAGTCACGGACTTATTGACCTGCCCTCGTATATCTACGATTATATAAACTGTACAAAATTAAACAATTAATTAATTTTTTTTTTAAACCCTTTTCGGCTACAGAGGCCATTTAGGGGTGTATATTTTATTAATATATTTTTGAAAATACATAGTACCGCTGGCCACCGGGGGACGTTCCACACGCTGATTGCTCGGGGTCACCAATCCCGAGCTTTCGCCGCGCTTGGCATTGCTTAACTGCAACGATTGTGGTGACTGTTGCTCTTCTCCGTTGCCAGGCCCCCCGGCAATTAATTAATTAAAATAACTTTTGGCCAAATTTGATTACTTATTTGTAAGTAAATTTGATAAAAAAAGTTTGCCCCCACCCCCCCTCAAGAAAAAAAAATTCGGAGAGGGTTGGGTTGCAGAGGTGCAAAAGCCCCCCTGATTAGACGCGAAGCCAGCCGAAGGCATTATGCCCCTGGCGCTACTCACAACAAGGCGACAAATGATCCGCAAAACAAAAAATAATAAAATATTATATGGTTTTAAATGGAGGAGGGGGGGGAGGCGCTAAAAGGGTATTGTGCCCCGGGCGCGAGTTAAGTTCGCTACGCCACTGCCTATGACTTTGAATTATCAATTCGTTTTTTTTTTTAAATATCTATGTATTCTTTGCATTTATATATTCTATGAATCCTCCAGCAGGCACTGGATTGGAATAGTAGTAATAATATTTTCTTTTCATAATTAAGTAGGGTGCGCCTCAGGCGGGGCCTGTGCCAGTTGGAGGCGTAACCTCCCCCCCCTGTCTAGACGCTAAGAACGCCGAAAATTAAAGATAACAATATTGTATAGGCTATTAATTGTAAATATTGATGAATAATGATAAAAAACAAAAGGATATTATTTGACCCAATAAATCAGAAAAGGAAAGTCAGTCAGCGAGATAAGTGAAAAAAAAAAAAAAAAAAATTCCTATATTACATATTCAATGACGTTAATTGATAAAATATTATCTAATTATTATAGATGACTGGAAGAAAATAATTGTATATTTATGCAATTTTTGAATGATTCACTTATAGACATAATTAAAGCTATTTAAAATGTCTACAACTGATAGAAGCCCTTTTTTTTATTTTCGAAAAAATAAAATTTTTTTTTAGATTAATCGCATTAAATAAAAAATTCGCTCTATACAAGGGCGGGATACAGGGGGGGGGTAAAGGGGGTAATTACCCCCCTGAGATTTGAAAAAAATACCTTTTTTTCGCAAAAAAATTTATTTTTAATGTAAAATTTTAAAAATTAATACTTAAAAATTTGATTTGTATTTATATTCTGGCAAACAAGTACAGAATGCGCCTTTAAATTACTGAAATTAAGAAAAAATAGTGTGCTGTGCGACGAGTCACACCAGATTACCCCCCCCCCCCCAGAAACACCTCTGGATCCGCCCTTGGCTCTATATCTTATAGGTAATTAAATTAGTAATCATTGAGTTAAAGAATAATTAATTTTTTACCCTTAATTAATTAGCTGGAATCTTTCAAATGGAATAGAATAAAATGCTTGTTTCCCCAATGGGAAGAACTAACGCCATCTCTTGTCGACTATGATAAGCAGCTTCTGAATCGGCTATTAACGGTTTTTCGAGACGCGCATCTTGAGGTTAAAACCGTTAATAGCCGATTCAGAAGCTGCTTATCATAGTCGACAAGAGATGGCGTTAGTTCTTCCCATTGGGAAACAAGCATTTTATTCTATTTCATTTGAAAGATTCCAGCTAATTAATTAAGGGTAAAAAATTAATTATTCTTTAGCACAATGATTACTAATTTAATTATCTATAAGATATAGAACAAATTTTTTTTTAAATATCTTTTTTATTTAATGCCAGTGCCGTCATTTCAACTTTTTCTTGGGGGGGGGGGGCAAACATTTTTTTTTCTTAAAATTTACTTACAAATGGGTACTCAAATTTGGCCAAAACATATTTAATTTAATTAATTGTTTAATTTTGTACAGTTTGTATACTCATAGATGTATTTTGGAGTATTTTATTTAGAATAATATAAAATTTTATAAAAATCAGAGCCCTTGGGGGCGGGCAAATGCCCCCTGCCCCCTCCCCCCAAATGACGCCACTGTTTAATGCGATTAATCTTAAATTTTTTTTTTTTTTTTTTTTTTCGAAAATCAAAAAAAGGGCTTCTATAAGTTGTAGATATTTTAGATAGCTTTAATTTTAAAAAAAAAATTGAGATCGATAGCTTCAAAATTGTGTCCGCTGGAAACTCCCAAAAATTAGCACCCCGAGACGCGCACTTCAAGATGGCCGAAACGTTTATTTAATGCATATTAATCAAATGGCTGCTTTCCTCCACAATACCTCTTGTCAATTCTTCACATTCTTTATCAATTTCATAAAGAAAGTTATTTAAAAGTTTGTTAAATTCTCAGACGAGCAGTAAAGTGAAGATAGCTAGGATAGAGTAAAAACATTTAAAAAGGAGGAGGCATCATTCCCAACTTCAGGAGGCTAAATTGTTAAGGGGCTTTAGAAGGCAAACCTGTTCGCATGTTTTTGCCGATAAGATGGCGTTAGGGGTCTTAAAAAGTTAGCCGAAAAACCTAACTAATACGAAAATTTGCCAACAGATGGCAGGCTGGTAGGGCTATATTTAATGGCTCGACCCCACCTGCGGCGGACCCTCGCCTTTTCTTAATTATGAAAAGAAAATTATTACTACCTATTCCAATCCAGTGCCTGCTTGAGGATTTGTTAACATTCATAGAATATATAAATGCTAAGAATACATAGATATAAGGTCATAATTTATTCTGCATTTATGTTAATTGTGGAAAGCAACCGCTGGTATTTATTTTCTCCATATCCATAACCTCAACGATTCGTCCCAGCAAAATTTTAACTTCTAATACATAGATATTTTTCTATAGAATTCCTATGGGAGAAATCGTAACTTTAAGAATTTATAACTCAAAATGTTATAGGAATTTCGGGGCCCGAATATTTTTCCTGGACTCTCCATAACGTCCTTTATAAGAGTGCAAAATTTCGTTTCAAAATTCTAATGAAAAGTAGGTCAAACAGAGCGTGACAGACGGACACACCGCAATTATTATATATAGATATTACTATATCTCATTTATACAAGCATAAAAATATATAAATATGGGCTTATAAGTGATCTGATAATGCCGGCTGTTAGACTAGCCTGCCATCTTTTGCAAGAATGCTGAACTATTTGGCCGTTAATTTTTAAATAAATACTTAAATTTATTTTTTACTTTGTTTAATTATTATAGGTTAAATATTAATGATATTTACATTTTTAGATTTAATAAAACAAAATACAATTTTCATAAGGAAGCGTACAAGTATTACGTAACGCAATTTGGGGGGGGAGAAGGGGTCTCGTAAAACGTTACCATGCGTTATAAGGGGGGGGAGGGGGGGGTTGAACAACTCGTTACCTAACTTGTATTTTAGCAGCTTTCCGGTATTTTGCGCAACAAAATTGTGATTTTTAGATAAAAATGGTCACTTGAGCGTTACGTAACGTCTAGGGAGGGGGGGGTCCAGAAAAATGTTACTGCGCGTTACATGGGGGTTCAAAAATCTTCAAAAATTGCGTTACGTAATACTTGTACGCTCCCTAATAGGAAAAATATTTTTTAATTAAACTCTAATGTTAAATATTAAAGCATTATTTTCAAAACTGCGTATTTCAATAAATAAAAGCTAAACTAATCTTATTGCATAAAATAAACAAAATCTTATCAGATAATCTAATTATAAATATTTTTATGTATTATAATCGTCTTATCGTCTTATCATTATTATTATTTTTTTTTTTTTTTTTAACAGAGGATTTTCAGAAAATGTTAGAGAATTTATTACCAAAAGTTATTATCACAATTCCAAAATGTTTCCCATTGTTGAAACAAGCGGCAACAAAGATAAAAAACAAAATGTCGACATTGCAATTTATTCTAATCGATCAAGATGATGAATTAATTGAGCCCAAGGGTTGTTTGTCCCTTAAGAGGATCTTTGAAGACGATAACTACAATTCAGAAAAAATTTGAAACATCCATTTTTTGTACAAATCTTTTTGCAAATTGCTTTGCCAAGACAGCAACAGAAACAAGCAACGAACAATTTGTACCAGTTTCGGTAAGCATTCACTACTAATATATCGAACCCAACACAGGATAAAACGTTTTTAAGGAGGATTAAAGATCCGTTAAATGTTCTTCATCCTGTGAAACCTTCCATTAAGTTGCAAGAACGTTCTTTAAAGTCATTGATTGATTCGTTAAAATAGTCTTTAAACTAAAGTCAATATTCCAATCTTTAAAATATAAAGTTAATTTTTCATATTAAATTAATTTAGTGTTTATATTATCATAAGAGATAGCAGAACATAAAAATGAATTAATTTAATTGTGATTCCTTTAATGTTTAATACGTATTATTATAGATATTCATCTGACGAAATGAGGAAGTGAGGTTATGTTATACTGAAATATTTGCAAGTGAAATTAGGATCAAATTAGTTGACATGTATGAAATTATAAATCATAAAATGCACCCTTGCGGTTAACTAGCCAACTATATTGACATTTACCCTGGCCCATTATAACATAACCTCACTTTCTCATTTTGCCTGATAAATATTTATAATAATTATTAAAATCGCTTAATACGTATTGAAAGGAATCAGAATTAAATGAAATAATTTATATGGTTAGCTGTTTGTTTAAAGTAGGCTTCGGATAACTTATCGTTAAATAAGTTTATTCTCTAAAAACAGACTTTAAATTTAGCATCACAAATTGGGTGTTAAAAATTAAAGTAATAACATTAGCGTTAAAAAATGCTATTCTCTAAACCAAGTTTTAACGGCGACGTTAACATTGCTTTTATCTCAAAGCTGTCAAAATTATAATCTTACTTTTTGGTTAACGGCGCCATTTTGATGCATTAAATACGGCATTAAAATATTTAAAATATTAAAGGCATTTATAATAATTATTAATTAGGTCTATTCCCTAAAAAGAGACGTTAAATTTTAAAATAAACAAATGGGTGTTAAAAAGTAATGTAAAGTTTTAAAAAATACGATTCTCTAAACAAAGTTTCTTTGCCTCAAATAGCTATTCTGTAAACAAAAACTTTAAAGCCAAAGCGTTAACATTTAGTAAATAGTGTTAAAAATTAATGTCATGTCTAGGGGGTGCCTTTAATATTTTAACGTCGTGTTTAAAATAAACATGGCGCCCTTAACCTAAAAAGTAAGGTTATGATTTTGATAGCTTTGAAATAAAAGCAACATGTTAACGTCGCTGTTAAAACTTTGTTTAGAGAATAGCATTTTTTTAACGCTGATTGTTTTCTCATTACTTTTTAACACCCATTTGTTTATTTTAAATTTTAACGTCTGTTTTTAGAGAATAGACCTGAATATAGTTTAAATGTTAACGTTACAGGTTTTTGCTTACAGAATAGAAATTTGAGGCAAGGAGGGGTTAAAATGAATTAATGCCCAGTAAATTTAAAGCATCGATAATTAAATAAACTTTAGCTATTTGTAGAACTGTTTTCTAGCAAGCCACCGAATAACAACAATTAATTTTCAGGTCCCAGAGGAAAAGCTCAAGGATCACTGTATTTTGATAATGGGCACCTCGGGTTCACACGGAATACCCAAAGGAGTTCGTCACACGGACCATACATTATTGCAATGTATTTTGTATATGGGCATTAGTAAAATGGACGATATCAGACCAGTAGTTATGGCAACAACAGGTAAAGTTTTCTTATTGTTTGTATCAAAAAGGAAAGCATCTTTGCACCTTTTTTTGGAAAAAATTTTATTGAAAAAAAAGTAGAAAATAATTTATACAGTAGTAAATTCAAAGGGGCGCTCTCACTGTGGATTTTCTTGACATTAAACATTTTAATAATGGTCATTAAAGCACTTGTTAGATTAAAAGCTAATTTTTTAACATGTTATTAATCATTATCACATAAGAATAAAATAAAATTTTGAAGCAGATTTGACGCAGGGTTATCGTGTAATTAATTTTTTAAAAATTGAAATTTAACATGTAGTCTATGGGGAATATCGACGAAACGCACACATATCGAATTATATAGCCACCTTTGCAATAGATACAAAAACAAAAAACTTACATTTTATCAATTCACTTCCGAGGAATACGTTAAACATAAAATCAAAAGTTTCTGCAGAAATCTTTTAAAGATATTTTAACAAGAAAGTCAAAAAAATTCTCCAAAATGACAGTCGGCCAATATTTAAAAATAAGGAAGTATCGAGACTCAGACCAGCCTGGCAACGTAGCATAAAATAATTCTCATTTCTCGCTGTCAGTTACATTTTTTTTCCATTTTACGATATTTTTTCTCGCAAATCGTCCATTGTAATTAAACTGATTTGCATTAATCATTGTAATATATTAAATAAAATAAAATTGAAGGCTTTTAAGATTTAAAATAAACAGTTGATAAATGCGAATGTTGCCAGTTCTATATTACGTGAAAAACTGCTCAAGTCAAAAGTAATTCATTTATTATTTTTGGTAATTAAATTATTAACTTAATACAATTATAAACTATGATAGGTCACGACTAAATTATTAATTTTGGCATTCAAATTTTTAATTTTATTTAAATTTAGATTCTATTAATGACTTACTGGGTACTGTACGAACAACCTTAAACATCTGATATTCTTTCTGTTTAATTAGGTTTCTATTGGATTGGAGGTCTATTTTATCGTCTTTGTAATATCCTAAAAGGCGGACTCGCTATAATTCTCCCTTCTTTTACATGGAATAAATTTTTACATGCTGTTGAAAAATATAAGGTATGTTATGAATACAATATTTAAACTTCCAAAGTGATTTCTACATGAGAAACGCACTTGTATTGTACACTGTAAAAAAAATTTTGATGATTTTACAATTTTTGTGTAGGAAGCAAATTACATAAACAAAAACATACTAAATTTACTAAGTCTTAGCAAAAACCATTTACAAATGTATTGTAATTTCTAAAGCCGTTTGAAAATTAGAATGAAAATGTTTTGTAATTTTAGAAAGCAATTTGGGACGAGCGAGAAAAAAAAATTTTCCTTCGAGGGATTTGAATTCGAACTTTTGATTTATTTCCTTCTTTAAGGCTCCTTCATATATGAACTTGTACAACGCCTTTACTATCTCGACTACTTAGAAGACAATACTTTATTAAGCTACTTAATTTGAAGTGGTTCTATTAATCTCAAACTGATTTTCGAAAATTACAAAACAATTTTTAAGGCGGAATAGGAGCGAAGGTGTTACGCATGTTTCTCCCGATAAGATGGCGTTGTGTGTCATAAAAAGTATGCCCAAAAAATCAAGTCATTCAAAAATTTGCCAAGAGATGTCAGAATGGTAGCTAATAATATTTAATGCATTTGGTTGATTTTCATTGATCTTTTAACAATAAATACTTTATAAATGTTATTATATATTATGTATCTTTTATAAAAGCATAAAAATATATAAATATAGGCTATTAGGGCATGGTCCGTTAGACTAGCCTGCCATCTATTGCAAGAATGTTGAACTAATTTGACAGTTGATTTTTAAATAAATCATCTAAGCTTATTTTAAAATTTTCTTAAGTAATATGTGATTAATAATAACAATAAATTCATTTTTTAAATTAAAAAAAAAAATTTAAGATTATTGGGACGGATTGTTTTTACTTTCTCTTACCTATGTATATATGTAATATATATATATATTACTTTCTCTTACCTATGTATATATGTAATATATATATATATTACTTTCTCTTACCTATGTATATATGTAATATATATATAGAGAGAAAGTATTGGTTTCATGTCAAAAATTCGATGTCGAGATTTTGATGGATCTTCACGTTTTGAGGTCCCCTGAATCCAAAAAAGTGGTTTTCGCGACATGGTCTGTCTGTGGGTGGGTGGGTGGGTGTGTGTGTGTGTGTTCACTTTTAAGCATGGAGGAATTGAGCTATGAGGCTGAAATTTTATATATAAGTTAAACACCCCCCGGGACCGGAAAAATAAGCTTTTAATCAAAATCGGCCAAAGAGTACTAGAACTTTACTGATGTACTTTTTCAGTTTTTTTCGATTTTCTCAAAATTCGCTCTAACGATTTTGATTAAAATTCAAAAATCAATTATTTTTTAGATGCTCTTTCAAATGTATATTCTCGTTTTGCCCTCAAAATTGTTTGAAGACCACTTTACTCTTGTGCTTCATGGGAAATATAGGAGAAATGGTTGCCATGGTAACAAAATATAAATATTTTCCCATACTTATAAATTTTACATCTGAATTCAAATATTCCCTACTGCCGGGAACTAAATACATGTCGACACAAAAAAATCTGGTGTGACAAGCACAGTACACAACTTTCGATTACCGAAGGTAAGAGAAAGTTGTGTGCTGTGCGACAGTCACACCAGATTTTTTTGTATTTGCTGATAACAAAAAAATTAATTACGATAATTTTTTAATAAGTCATTAAAAAAATTATAGCTCGATGTCCCAATAATCTCTTATGAATTTAATTCACTAAAAAAAACCGCATTGAAAAATTCCTTATAATAGTCTAGTTTTTTTTTTTAAGTACGTTTAGACGTCGGCCCTGAATCCCCTTATTGAAAATTATTATGTAAAATTACATTTTTTGAAGAAAATTGTAATTTTAAAATGTTTTTTTGTTATAAAAAATATGAATTTGTAAATTTAGTATTCCAAAACACAGTAAAATTAAGATTTTTTTAGTATTTCAAAACAACAGAAAAAACGCAAGTTTATGTATTTATTTTAATAATTTTTTTTTTTCTTCTTTAAGGTTCAAAGTAGTATAATTTCTACTTGCTATTTTGGAAATTTAATTGATAATAATATAAATGTCAGAAATTATGACATTTCCTCGTTAAAAATTGCTTTAGTCGGTGGATCAACGATACTTGATAAACATAGAAAGATTATGAAAGAAAAATTTCCTAATGTTAATTTTTTAGAAGGATATGGTATGACAGAAATATATGGTTTATTAATTAATTTCATTAATAAACCAGAATCTATTGGAAAACCATTTCCCAATTTTAAAGTCAAGGTAAAGAAATGATTTCAATTTAATTTCTAATAGAAAATAATCATCTATTCCTTGACAGGTAGTTTCAATAGAAAATGGCAAAAGTTTGCCCGCAAATGAAATTGGGGAGCTTTTAGTCAAAGGGCCAACTCTGATGCAAGGATACCATAACAATCGAATAGCTACCGAGGAGGCGATCGACAAGGAGGTTAGCGAATTTTTCTAGAAATAAAATCGTACCGCTTATTAAAAAAAATAATTAATTCTGCAGTCGTCATTCACTTTGATGATCAAGATATGTCATAATAGAATCTAAATTTTTTTTTTTAATAAAATGAAAAATTTGAATGCCAAAATTCCTTATTATAATTTAGTCGTGAACTATCAGAGTTTATAATTGTATTAAGTTAATAATTTAATTACCAAAAATAATAAATGAATGACTCAAGTATTTCTTTGCATAATATAGATCTGGCAACATTCGTATTTGACAGCTGTTTATTTTAAATCTTAAAAGCCTTCAATTTTATTTTATTTAATATATTACAATGATTAATGCAAATCAGTTTAAATACAATGGACGATTTGCGAGAAAAAATATCGTAAAATGGAAAAAAAATGTAACTGACAGCGAGAAAAGAGTATTATTTTATGCGAACGTTGCCAGACTTGTCTGAGTCTCGTGACTTCCTTATTTCTAAATATAGCCCGCTATCATTTTCGTGATTTTTTTGACTTTCTTGTTAAAATATCTTTAAAAGCCTTAAGGCAGAAACTTTTGATTTTATGTTTAACGTATTAGCTTTTAATCTAATAAAGTGCTTTAATGTCCAAACAACCTTAAAATGGATTTTAAAAAATATTCCAATGCATTAGATCAATTTTCGTACTTTCTATTAACCTAATTCCACTATCTATAACCGAGACGGCAATCTATTTCTAAAATGGAATGCTTCGCCTTTCTTGAGACGATCGCGAAACGCGGACACTCCACGGAAGGCATGTAAACCTTCAATTATAATCAGGGGCGTATATAAGGGGGGGGGGCGAGGGCCCCCCTAAATTTTCCAAATCTATACATATATACGGGTATACAGTGAACAGGGATATAAAGGATAAAAGCAGTTTTTTTATTATATTTTTATTTTAAACTTTTTTAGTCTTTTTTTTATTATAGATAGAGTATTAAAATAAAAAAGGAAGGCAGGAAGCGTGAGGCAGCAAATCAAGTACCACATTAGTTTAGTCTATTTTGATAAAAATTAATAATATTATTGGAGTAGCCAGAAATTTTGTTTCTCTCAACAACATATTCTAAATTGACCAAAATAAACGACACACTGTCTAGACGAGTTGGAATCAAATTGATTCATTGCCTTTCAAATACGGAAGAATTTCCCTACTCTATATGAAAAATATAATATTTGTTTTCTTTTTCCAGGGATGGTATCATACTGGCGATTTGGTGTATTATAAAGAGGATGAATATTTTTATTTTGTCGACCGAATAAAAAATATAATAAAATACAAAGGTGTCCATGTTAATACTAAAGAACTAGAGGATCATATTCTAAGTGAGAATTTTCATTTTAGTTGATCTCGACTTTCTAAATAATTTGTTTTATTTTTCTCTTAAAAAGGTCATCCAGCTGTTAAGGAGGTGTGTGTTCTTGGAATTCCAAATCCTACAGACTGGGAGCATGCCAAAGCATTTGTAGTTAAATTCGCAAATATGGATGTGAACGAAAAAGAGATCTGCAAAATGATTGAAGGTATCATCTAGTCTTGTCTAGTATATTTAGACAGGAGAAGGAGCAGGTGCAGCCAAAAATAAAAGCCTCCGATTTAATACAATTCAATGAGACGTTTCGGGTGAATTTTATTTACCCATCTTCAGTCCTTCAAAATGGTTAAAAGTCCCGGAGTTGCTCAATAGGGCAATATTTATTTATTTATTTATTTATTACAGAAAAATGGCCTTTCCACAGGAAAAAATATCCCAATGAAGGAATGGACACTACATAAAGGAACAAGATTTTTTTTTTTAATAAAAACACTCACACCTTTTCTCCTTACTCACACTACACACAGTCTTTTCGGCAACTCAGGCAATTTAAGACTTTAAACTATACTCGTTATTTGTAAATATATCAATTGGGGGTCCACGCATTCTTATTTAAGCCATTTGGTATCCAAATGGTTTAAATAAAATCATCGGAATGCCTGGGATCCGAACCCGCGACCCTTGGTATGCAAGGCAGGCGCGCTACCGACTACGCCAAGTCGGGGGCAACATTTTTTTTTAAATTATATTTTTTAGTCATATTGGTGTTTATATTATTACTAGCCGCGCCGCCCGCTTTCGGCGGGCTTCGCCTCCATGGACCCCTCGCCTTCCTTAATTTTGAGAAACGGGCTGGCGGCTAGACACACACCCCGAGAGGATTTGTTTACATTCAAAGAATACACAACTGCAAATAATACTTAAATGCTACATTTCCTATGGGAGAAATCGTAAATTTAGGAATTAAGCTTAATAACTCAAAAAGTTATAGGAATTTCGGGACCCGAGTATTTTTCCGGGACTCTCCATAACGTCCTCTATAAGACTACAAAATTTCGTTTCAAAATTCCAACGGGAAGTTGGTCAAATAGAGAGTGACAGACGAACAGACGGAACTCCGCAATTATTATATATAGATTATTGATAGTCAAAAATATAATTAGCCTTCGTTTCTCTGCTTGGGACTCTGAATCCAAATCGCTCCAATATATGAGATGCATCAATACAAATATAAATTTATGTATCATATGTAGCCTACTTGCCAGGACTTTAACAATTTTGATAGGCTGAAGATAGGTAAATAAACCCGAAACGTCGCGTTGAATGGAGGCTTTTATTTTTGGCTGCAACTGCCCCTTCTCTCGTCTATAGAAAAATAGCCACTGACTTCATTGATTGGTCTAGTATATTTATTTTATTTCTATTTTTGAAACAGATAATTTCCCGGAGTACAAACACCTGCACGGTGGAGTGGCTTTTGTTGAGGAGCTGCCAAGAACCTCAAGTGGTAAAGTCAATTATTATAAACTAAGGCAAATGTATGCACCGGAATCGACATAGTTATAGTTATAAAACTACAACATAGAATATTAAAGGCAACCCTCAAATGGATAGCTAAAACTACTTCAAATGGAAGACAGTAGATATCCGCTACTCTGCTATCGCAAATTGCACAGCATCGCAAGATCCAGCAATGAATATAAAATATAATTGGGTTAGCCAGGTGGAGGAGCTTCTCAGACTCAGTTCTGTAAGAGGGATCGGTCTTTTAAATTTGGGATCTGTCAGAAGAGCGATTAACGGAGAGTTGTAAGCGCGACTTGATGGAAGCTGATCGAGCTTTTGTCTCGGCCTCTTCGTTTGGCTGCTTGTACAGGAGTGTGTTCACCTCAAACGGATTCTTTCCATAACAATCAAAACTATTGCCCAGATTAGGGTGACCAATTTGGTCTTATCTGCCGGTAACAACCTGCTAAGAATTGACCAGCGAGTCAATTGCTCCTTCTTCAATCGCAAGAGGCCGGAGACTCTGCTGCACATAATTAGTGAATGTCCGGTCTATGTCTCTGTGAGGAACTACCATATATAGGTTGGGCTAACCAGTAGCGTAGCCAGGATTTCTGCTTGGGGGGGGGGCCCAAAAGTTTTGAACCCCCCCCCTTTCCAAGAAACTTAAAGTGGAAGAAATTATTTTTAGATAATATATAATTATAAATAAAAAACAAATAAAAAAAATTTTTTTTTCTTGAAATAAAAAAATTTTAATACAAAATTCGTAAATATTAGAGATTTTTTCAATTATTTATAAGTTTTTTTTTAGATTTTAGAATTTAGGAGAGTTAATAAAATAATTATTTAAAAAAAAAAAAATTATTAGTGAAAACAATAAGTATTTACTTTCTCTTACCTATGTATATATGAATATATATAGAGAGAAAGTATTGGATTCATGTCAAAAATTCGATGTCGAGATTTTGATGGATCTTCACGTTTTGAGGTCCCCTGAATCCAAAAAGTGGTTTTCGCGACATGGTCTGTCTGTGGGTGGGTGGGTGGGTGGGTGTGTGGGGTGTGGGTGGGTGGTGTGTGTTCAATTTTAAGCATGAAGAGTTGAGCTATGAGGTTGAAATTTTATATTTAAGTTAAACACCCCCCGGGACCGGAAAAATAAGCTTTTAATCAAAATCGGCCAAAGAGTACTAGTACTTTACTGATGTACTTTTTCAGTTTTTTTCGATTTTCTCAAAATTTGCTCCAACGATTTTTTTTTTAAAATTCAAAAAATCAATTAATTTTTAGATTCTCTTTAAAATGTATATTCTCATTTTGCAATTGAAATCTTCTGAAGACCACTTTACTCTTGTATTTCATAGGGAAGGATAGGAGAAATGGTTGCCTGGTAACAAAATATAAATATTTTCCCATACTTATAAATTTTACATCTGAATTCATATGTTCCGTACTGTCGGGAACTAAATACATTGTCGACACAAAATCTGGTGTGACAGCACAGAACACAACTTTCGATTACCGAAGGTAAGAGAAAGTTGTGTGCTGTCGCCATCACACCAGATTTTTTGTTTTGGAGAAGGCTTTAGGGGGGGGCGGCCCCCCTGGCCCCCCTGAATACTCCACTGGGGCTAACGATATAGGTTCCAACGAAGAGCTTGGGAAGAAAAATAATGGGGCCCACAATCCGGGAGTTAAAAAAAAATATATTACTACATTGAAGCGGCACTGGGGCTACGGTCCTTTATTATTAACGAATGAGTAAATTTATGTATTAATTTAGTATTTGGTAAATTATTAAAACTCTTGTTGGTTGTATCACTATTTCACATACACATATGGTAAATTGTAAATCTCCTTCGTATATACTCACTGTATTTAAAAAAGATGAATAAATAATAATAATAATAATAATAATAATAATATTACTTCTTGTCAAGTTTCGAATCAACAATAAAAAATATGTTTTTAAATATAATGCTGAATAAAATAATAAATGATACTCTATTTTGACACTATGTGCTTTTTTTCTTACTTTTAATCACCAATGTACTTTAAGTTCAAAAAAAGATGGCTACCCTACTATCTATATAAACTAAATATGAGTGTTAGACGCAGTATCGTAACTAGGTGGGAGCCCTCGGGGCTTGGTGTAGAGGTTAGCGTGCTAACCTCGTATACCAAACGTCGCGGAGTTCGGACCCCAGGCAGTCCGATGATTTTATTTAAGCCAATTGGACCAAATGGCTTAAATAAGAATGTTGGACCCCAAATATGTATATTAAATCTATAACGGTCATCGTAAATGTCTTATATGGCCTGAGTTGCCGAAAAGACTGTGTGAATGTGTGTGTGAATGAGAAAAAAGTGTGAATGTTTAAAAAAAAAAAAAAAAACTAGGTGGGGACGAAGGGGGGCGCTCGCCCCCCTCTCCCCTGGCCCATCAAACCTTTGGCGCCCCTCGATACCGGGGGGGGGGGGGGGGGGGGGGGGGGGGGGGGGGGGGGGGGGGGGGGGGGGGGGGGGGGGGGGGGGGGGGGGGGGGCATAGGCGCTCCAGGGAATCTAACATTGTAAGATCTAGCCCAGGGACGATGATTTTATCATATTCTTTCCATAGATTGTCCAAAAAATTGATTGTTTTCTTTAAAATTATATTACAATTTAAGAAACGGCGCCCTAGTTGAGCTTCACCCCCTCCGCCCTCAAAGGCTAGTTACGCCACTGGTTAGACGTTGATATTCTTGAGTCTTACATTAGGCCCAATACACACGGTGCAACTGAAAAAAAAAATCGTTGCGTGACATATATCGTCAACTAGTTTGTTTTCAGTTTGATTGTGTGTATTTGAATGGGACACTACACTTGGTGCAACTCATTGAAAAAAAGTTGCACCCAAAATGGCCGACGTTTTCAATCAGATGTTTGTTCGGTTACTTAATAAAGACATTTTTGGCAATTTAAGGGTAAGTAATATTAATACAAAATAATAATAATATTGAGATAACTAATATTTTTTTATTAAAAATTGCAGGAAATAAATGTAAAAGTTAAGACAAATGGATTTCGAATTTTTTAAATTAAATTAATAAAATATAGTTTTTAAAATATTTAATTAAGAAATATTTTTTACTTAAAATTTAATAAAAATATTTATTAAAATAACTAGAATTAGATTTATTTCGTTTATTTTGAAATAAATTTACTGGGAAGAATAAAATATCATTCAAATGAAAAAAAATTGTTTACAAAGACATTTCAATGGCACATGTTATAGATTGTGTCATTCCACTGAGGTTCCTATGTGTGAATATTATTCTGACTCCTACACATTATCCAAAATTCAGGCTCAGTTCATTTTCTAATTGAAATAAAAAATTTCTTTCCTGACATGTTTGTTTGTTTCGCCACTTAATTCCACAAATCAATTATTTTTTAGATGCTCTTTAAAATGTATATTCTCATTTTGCCATTGAAATCTTCTGAAGACCACTTTACTCTTGTACTTTATAGGAAAGATAGGAGAAATGGTTGCTATGGTAACAAAATATAAATATTTTCCCATACCTATAAATTTTACATCTTGAGTAAATATATGTCGACACGAAAATCTGGTGGTGACAAGCACAGAACACAACTTTCGATTACCAAAAGCAAGAGAAAGTTGTGTGCTGTGCGCCGGTCACACCAGATTTTTATCTTTATCTTTTGTGTTATATCATCAAAATGCCAGTGTTCTTATATAACACAAAAGATATAAGATAAAACACAAAAGAAAGATTATTTAATGACTTTTTGTTAATAATCCAGATAAATGTCAACATTCAATGTTTATTTGTTAGTCCAATGTACCAAGTACACATGTCACAACGAAGGAGCGGTAGGGGGATAAAAATAGAGAGAGGAGAAGGGAGGGAGGGATATATAAGCGAAGGGGGATTTGAATTGAATAGCAAGCAAGTTATTATTAATATCTAACATGCCTTTTGAACAAGAAGAATACATACTCAGTGGTCCAAATGTTCCGGGATTTCTCGAATCATTACCTAAAATCACCATCAGTCAACATTTATGGGATTCTGTAGCGAAACAGGATGCATCCAAAATCGCAGAGGTAACGACACATTTTTCTGTATTTGACCTTGACTTTGTCAATTAGTATTTGCATAACCAGAATAGGCATCTTGTCAAAAATTCAATGTTGAGATTTTGATGGAAATACACGTTTTAAAATGTTCTGTAGAACTCTAGAACTACGAGGTCTTTTTCTCATTCACACACACACACTCACACTCACGCAGTATTTTCGGCAGCTCAGACTTTAACGATAACCGTTATTTTTAATATATCTATTGGGGGTCCAGGCATTCTTATTTAAGCCATTTGGTATCCAAATGGCTTAAATAAAATCATTGGACTACCTGGGATCCGAACCCTCGACCCTTGGTTTAGAAGGCCAGCACGCTAACCCCTAAACCAAGCCCTAGGGCTCGCCTTTTCTTAAAAATGAAAAAAAAAATTATTATTAGTATTCCAATCCAGTGCCTGTCAGAGGATTTGTTTACATTCATAGAATACATAAATGCAAATACATAAATATTTCTCTAAACAGAAATAGTAATTTTAGTCAAAAAAAAATGGCATTTAGGTGTGCAAAAGATAATAAATTTTGATTTTAGAGATCAGTAATTTATAACTGAAATTATGGATCAAAGCAGTAGCAAGGACCAGTGGCGCAACGAGGAGGAGGTTTTTAAGGGTCTTAATCCTCTTCCCCCTCCCAGTAGAGAAAAAAATTAAATTGTATAGGTCTATATTATATTATGTAGTATAATATAAATAGAAAAGAAAAAAGTAAAAATAGCACAAAAAAGTTTCTTAAAAAAAATACTGAATAAAAAAGGGGGGGGTCTGAAGCTCCAAATCCCCCTCCTCCGCCGAAATTTTTTTGCGCAATTTTCTCCTTTTTTTACCCCCCCCTGGTTGTGTCACTTGCAAGGACTGAGGATGGACAAATAAATTTTGGCCGAAACGTCTCCTTCGGCATTTGGCATAGAAAGGTTTCATCTTCTTTGTTGCTCCTGTAATTTCTTTTCCATCTTATAACAAACAGGAATTTGAATAATGATTATAAAAAAATAAAATATTCAGGCATGTATAAACCAAATTTTTCAAATCTATATACATGGGCGTAGCCAGACATCTTGTTAAGGGGGGGGGGCAACCATTCACTTAGGACGAGAGAGGAGGGGGGGGGTTGCAATTAAAATGAGCATAGATTATTAATTATTTATTAAATATAATTATAAGTAATTATTTTCCTTATATAAGCTCATTTAAAAAAAAATTCCCAATTGGAAAAGTATAGGCTAATGGGTCGTTTTGATAACTTACCTACCCCAACATTAAAATAGCCTCCCTATGGGGAAATACATGGTGTTTGTCCTTCAGCATTAAAATAGCTGAAGGACAAACACCATGTATTTCCCCATAGGAGGCTATTTTAATGTTGGGGTAGGTAAGTTATCAAAACGACCCATAGACAAAAAATTTTCAAGACAAGCCAGGGGGGGCATTGCCCCTCCCCCTACCCCTCTCTGCATACGCCCATGTCTATATATTTAATTCGCTAATGTTCGTATGTCTGTCACGCTCTATTTAAGTAACTTCCCGTTGGAATTTTGAAATGAAATTTTATATGCATAAAGAGGACCTTCTTGGGATAATAGGAAAATTATTTTCTTCCCGAAATTTCTACAACTTTTTGAGTTATTAATTCTTAAAGTTACGATTTCTCCCATAGGAAATGTATAGAGAAATTAAATATACAAATAAAACACTAGGTTAATTGTTTCAAACCTTTGAATAAACACTAGGTTATTTGTTTCAAAGGTTTGAAACTAGCTAGTGTTTAATTTGTATATTTAATTTTAATTTACAAAATGTTTCAACCGCAAGAACCAACTGGTCGAAAGCTTTAAATCGGTCAATAGAGAAATATTTGGAAATATGGCTTTTCATTTGTTTATTCCATGAATATAAACAAATTCTCAAGCTTTAGGCACTGAATTGGATTGGAATAATAATAATCGAGGGTCCGCCGCAGGCGGGCCCGATTCAGCTGGAGAGGGGTCCAGGGGGACGAAGCCCGCCGAAGGCGAGTGGCGCGGCTAGTGTTCTTTTAATTGTTTGTTGTCAACAACATTTTTCTTCCCCACCGGTTTACTAAGATTATTTTTCAATCAAAAAAAAAAAAAAACAAACAAACAAGATAAAATTAAAAATTAAAATTAGATAAGAGGAATGATATAAAAAAAATGTCCTTGATTATCTAATAAATATAGCTTTATTCACTAATTTATTTCTCCTTGACTCTTTTAACTGTATAATAGCTAAGGAAAAATTATAAATGTCAAGTTCAATTGGATTCATAGAGGAATGAGGGAATCTAATTTATAACGATGCATTATTGTCCCGCTAATTATGGTATTTTAATCAGAAAGTTTCCCATAATAACGTGATGGTGACCCGCACAGTAGTTTACACAACTTCGATATTTTATATTCAAGGCAGCCAAAAGCAATAAAGTATCTGTCTTTAGCTTTATTTGATACGTTTGTCGACGTTTCGACCGATTGAATATGGCCTTCATCAGGCTGTTTGCCTCGAGCTCATAGTTCTAGTCATAGAGTTGCCAAGAGCCTCTATGAGCTCGAGGCAAACAGCACTTTGTCCTGATGAAGGTCGGAATATCGGCCGAAACGTCGACAAACGTATGAAATAAAGCTAAAGATAGATATAATTTTCTTTGTTGCTTTTGGCTGCCTTGAATATCCTTGATAGAAAGCTTTTTTTAATTATGATTAATTAAAATTATTTTTTTATTGCAAAAAGATTTATATTATGAAAATTTTACTTTTTTAACTTTGCCCATCAAGCGTAGGTTGGACAGGTAAAGTTAATGTAATCGTAAAAAAAAATCGAAATTTTTCTGAAGCTACCAAAATGCGTTTTGAGGTCCCCTGAATCCATTTAACAAATTATAAATAACACTCGCTCTCTTTTTTTTTAAGATTTGTACCACTACCGAAAAGAAAGTCACATATGGAGATCTTCTGGAGAGAGGAAGAGCCTTGGCTAAGTCCCTCTTGAGAATGGGTTGTACCACTGATGATATTGTAGTGGTATGCTGTGGCAATATTGTAGAATTTACACCCTGCTATTTGGGATGCGTTTGGGCAGGAATCATCTGCGCACCTCTCTACTACGATTTCCCTACAAGTAAATATTTTCTTTTTTTTTCTTTGATTGGGAGCGTTTATAGGGAAAGTGAAATAATTTTTAAGTAAACAGAAAGTAAGTAAGACAATTATCCAATTTGATGTAAAAAAAAATCTCCCTCCAGGAGATAATCTCACTTCTAAGTGGAGTATCACAAAGTTCTCTTGGAACGGCACTTATTTTCAAAGTCATTTCGAGTTGTTGCTTATCAACATTGATCATGGTGGCTGTTGTCCATTTTACTTCCAGCTCCGCCGATTAATTTATTCTCTACAGATGTATTCAAAACTCTGGGGTTGACAGCCGGTGATCCGTGAGATCAGCAAAGAAATTCTGATTCGCTAAGCTCATTTACAGTGGCGTAGCGAGCTTAACTCGCGCCCGGGGTACAATACCTTTTTAGCGCCATAGTCATAGGCTCAAGCTAGGCTTTAAATTAGAGACCATTTGGCGCCCCTTTGTGAGTAGCGCCCGGGGCATTATGACCATCCTGTCCCTCCCTTCGCTACGCCACTGATCATTTACATAAAATTACGATAATATTATTATAATTATATATTATTATATTACTACTATTGGGACTTCCTCAAAATACCTATCTCTAATGCGTTTAATTAACTCTGTCAGTGTCATAAGTTCAGTGTAGTTTAGCAACGCTGAATGTAGGTATAGATTCACCCAAAAACAAGAGAATTGAACAGCCGCCCGATTATTATGTAAAATAGTACCTATTGTTCAATTCTCTTGTTTTTGAGAGAATCTATACCTACATTCAGCTTTTCCAAAAAAACACTGATCTTTTGTCACTGACAGAATTAATTAAACACCTTAGAGATAGATGTTTTGCAAGTCACAGCAGTAGTAATATAATAATTCATAATTTTATTTAAATGAGCTTAGCGAATCTTTGCGGACCATTATCATTTCCTCACGGATCACCGTCTATCAACCCCAGAGTTTTGAATATATCTGTAGAGAATAGATAAGTCGACGGACCTGGAAGGAAAATGGACAACAGCCACGAAGATCAATGTTGTTAAGCAACTCCAACAAGACCGGAAGCCATCGATATAATAATATTTACAACAAAACTTGATAAATTTATAAAGTCGAATGGTACTTAATGTTTAAAGTCAAAATAATGACCCCAACAGCAGAAATCTCAAAACTCCATTTTTTTCTAAAAAGAACTAGTGTAACAATGCTAGAAATGTTTCTTCGCCTTTTGGTTAGCAGCAGGGAATGACTCAAAATTAGGTCGAGGTTCCTGTAGGCTGATGCAAAGTGTATCCCCATAAATTCTGGGGAGCCTGGGTTCGATTCCCGGAGGCCAAAGGACGCTTAAACCCACAAACAACATACACATTTGTTAAATAAAAAAAAAAAGAATACCGAATTCCGTACAAGTGACAAAGTAGATTTTTGTGTTTCTGTCAAATAAATTCAATTAAAATTGAAATATCGCATTGAGCGATTCCATTCACTCGGAATTATCAAAAATACTTTTTCTCATCATCTTCCGTGGAGAATAACCAGATTTTTTTTTTATACTGTATTATATTTTCCAGGAGACTACGAGATACTTCTCTCGGATATGAACCCACGAGTGATTATTGTCAATCATGACAGTTATGAACGGGTGAAAAAAGCTACACAAAATGTGAAAATCAGTCCACAATTTGTATTGATTGACTCGCCACCAGTTAAACACAAAGAGTATCTTCATCTCAATGATCTTTGGAAAAGATCAAAAGATGACGAACTATTCAGACCTTTTGAGGTATTAAATAATGCAATAATAGATAAATTAGTTAACAACTATAAGCGATCTTTGGAGCTACAAAAAACAATTTTTCAATCGATGGACAAAAAGAAAAGCAGTAATTACCATGTCATTCAGAATAGTCTTTAAATTATCTAATAGATTCTCAGAACCAAAACGTATATTACATTTTGGATTAGACGACCAGACTGCAGTTTACTGGTTTCGGTCAATTATACAACAATCATCGGGTCTGTAATACATTGAAACAGAGTAAGACCCTCATGTCAATCATTTACAACAAACAATATAACTTTGATGATGGAGTCAGAATGCTTTTCTCATTCCCTTCACTGTACCATGATCAAAGATTTCAATTTCGAGTTTACCGAAACTATATTTCTCTTTCAAATATTTTAATGAGGTGTAATGAGACCTACCGAGTATTTCCTGCTTTTTTTATTTATCCCTTATTTTTCGGTTGTAAAACTGGAATTATTTTTTGAAGCTCCGAAAATCGAAAAATCACCTTTTAAAGATTTCCTCTTTTCCTAGGTAATTATAACATTCAGATTTTTTTAGTTATCTCCTGATAAATTGAAAGATCATTGTGTGGTTATTATGTGTTCTTCCGGATCAACGGGTTTACCAAAAGGAGTTCGTCATACAAATACAACCATGATGTACTTTTTAAAAGTATTTTTGGATATGACAAGTCAGCAAAAATCTCCATATATGACACTCACAGGTAAAGCTTCTATTATACGATATCAATATTAAAAGGAGGTAGGGTCAAAAAGTTACCGGAATGGTCGCTTACTGTCAAGCATTTGTTCGCTGGAAGGGAAATTCTTGTTTGGGAGGTTGGTATCACTACTAGGAAAGGTGCTGTGCTGTTCAGCAGGCAGTTGTAGTTGGTTTCGTGCGTGCGGTGTATAACATTTTAGACGTATGAAGATAGGGGACAACCTGGTGGATTTTTCTTCATCCTTCTCAATTTTAGACGTAGTTGGATTGTGCAATGTCGACATTAGAGCAGTTCAGCAATATTAAATTCTGTACTGGAGAAATCATCCACGATGCGATGAAGAATACGGCAGTTAACAAGCGGTCGCGCAACAATTGAAGACGATATTCCGACTGGCCGGCAATCCACTTTCACTAAAGATGACAATGTTGAGCACGTTCGTATACGGAGATCTTAAGATGGTTATGAAATGCAATTTGAAAAATGGGCAGAGATTTTGTTGCATGACATTACCTCATCACATCGATCCCTAATGATGGAACAATACCTTGCCAATAACAATGTTACCACTCTGGAATACCCTCTATATTCTCCCGATCTTGCACAAGCAGATTTTTACCTGTTTCTACTGCCAAAAATGGCATTGAAGAGACATTGTTTTGCTGATTTGTCAGAGGTGATTGAGCGGCTGAAAAAACTTTCAAAAAAATATTTTTGCGAGTATTTCTAACAATTGTATGAACCGTGGATCAATGTGTAGATGCAAGAGGAGAGCATTATGAAGAAAAATAATATAAGAGTGTTAAATGTTATTTTCAATTAATTTTTATTAACCAATTCCGGGAACTTAGTGACTCTACCTCTTACAACAAATGTACATCATTGTAATTAGAAGAAATGAAGAGGGGGACTATCCAACCCAAAAATAATTGATTTTATTTTAAGGCGGTTTCTGGACAACTGGTTTGGTACTTCGAATGGAAACTCTCCTTAGAGGCTATATGAACGTCCTTTTGCCAAAATTTACTTGCGAATCTTTTATTAACGCTGTAGAAAAATATAAAGTATGTAATGATATATTTAAAAAAAAAAAAAAATCTATTATTAATTGAATGTTTTTAGGTATCAACAACTTTAATAACAATGGGATATTTGGGGATGTTTGTAAAATCGAATTTTTCACCTGATAGAGTCAGGAGTCTAAAACATATTATCTATACTGGATCTACGGTAACCGAAGAAATACGGGATTTAATTGACAAGAAATTAAGCAATGTTACAGCTGTTGAATGTTTTGGAATGACTGAAATTTATATTGCACATGATTTTAGTAAAAATAAATATAAAGGAACAATTGGGACGTTAGTTCCGGAATGTAAAGCTAAAGTGGGTATTAAATAAAAGTTATAGTTTCTGATTTCCTGTTTTGTTTAATAATTTTTTTTGTATTTATTTAGCTCGTTTCAGTAGAGACGGGAAAATCATTACCGGCCAATGAAAAAGGTGAATTTTGTGTCAAAACACCGGCAATGATGCAAGGATATCATAATAATCCAAAAGCCACTGCAGCAGCATTTGATAGTGAGGTAAGAAAATTCAAAAATTTCTGGTCTCTCCATTCCGTCATTTCTTCTTCCATAATCTCACACGTCATCAGGAGTACCAGTGTTTCTTTACTCTGTCCAATTTTTTTCCTCTCCAAATTTTCTCACGTCATTTCTACAAACTCTTGCAGATGTTTTCTTGTCTTTCTCTTTTATGTCTCTGTCAAGTTCTTAAATTCTTCCTCCAAGCAGTTCAGTGATTTGTCTATCCACCACTCGGTCATTGAATATATTCGGTCTTCCGATATTTACCATATCCTCCATCCATCACGTCAGTTCTCTATTCTTCCCTCTTCTTAATATTTCTTTTAGGCAGGTTTTTAGGACATCTCTCTTCTGTCATCTCCCAAATTCTCATAATCATTTTGAGCTTCTTTTCATTGATTTTATTTTTCAAACTCCATCTTCCAAATGAAAGTTGGAGTTTTTTTTCTGTACAACTAATATCTTCATGAATGCATTGTGCACTACTTCAATCTTCTCCTTTTCCCTGTTTCCCCACACCTCAACCCCAACTATAGGGTCGAATACTCTGATTGATTATTCATCTCCTTGATTCGACTTCTTTTGATTGTCCCTCATAATTTTCTTATCAATCAATCATTTTCCTTTTCTATCTGAGTTTCCTTCTGTTCGGACCTCAGATATTTATATTTTTCTACTGTTTTCAATTATGTGTCCTTTCATAAATGAAATCTAAATAAAATTTGGAAATATTTTTTTTAGGGATGGTTTCATACCGGTGATATTGCCTATTATAATGAAGAAGGTTATTTTTTTTTTGTAAATCGAATCAAAGAACTAATCAAATATAAAAGTCTCCATGTGATTGCGTCAGAAATTGAAAGCGTTATTTTTGGTAATATTTTATACAAAAAAACAGGAAAAATTTAGAGAAAAAAAGTTTGATTAATTTCGTTACAGGTCATCCTGATATTGTTGAAGTTTCTGTTGTGGGTATTCCCCATTCAGAGGATTGGGAACATGCGAGGGCATTTATAGTTCGGAAACCGGATTCTAAAGTGACGGAAAAGGAAATTGTTCAGCTCGTCAAAGGTTAGTTTTTACTATTATTAAGTGAACAATGTAGGTGGTATAGATCACCCTATCGTTTTTGCAGTATCTTAGAGTGTAAATAATTGTAATTACTTAAAAGAAAATTGATATCTCTTTGGCCAAGAGCACTTATTATGTTTTATGTAAATAACGATATATATATGATCTAGGGAGGTACTGTGTGCAGGGCCGTTCTTGGGTAAGTTGTCGCCTCCGTGCCAGGTCATTTTTAGCGCCCCCCCCCCCCCAACTAAATTATGAAAAAAAATTTTTTTAAGTGATTAGACCTGTACTGATTTCCATGTTTAGTGAATGCTACGGTAGCTTAGATTTTGATAAATCTTTCTTTCCTCCACGCGAACTATCACTATCTTTTTCACAGAGAAGGAAAATAAAAAAATATTCATTAATAAAAAAATATTTATTTATTCAAATTACCTCCTAGCTCAATTCTTTCATGATTTCAAATGAACTCTGTGTGTGTGTCTGCTTATTACTGAACACAGACGAAAACACATTGTTTAAATGAAAGCATAAAAGGATTGAGCTAGTAAGTTGAAATTTTATATTTAAGTTAGGCACCGTTTCGGAGACTCAAAATAAGCTTTTGAACAAAATCGGTCAAAAAGTATTAGTACTTTAGTGTACTTTTTCAGTTTTTTTCAATTTTCTCAAAATTCGCTCCAACGATTTTTATTAAAATTCATAAATCAATTATTTTTTAGATGCTCTTTAAAATCTATATTTTCATTTTGCCCTTGAAACCTTTTTAACATGTGAAACTATATATTGAAATTGCAATGGACTTAAGAAATAGAGGGAACAAAATACACAAAATTTTTATTTTACTAAATTAAAGCCCATTTCATGCAGATTATTTAGAAAAAAAAATTTCTTGAAAATCTCATTCCCTTTTAGAGATATCGGCTTTAGCGCTAAACCATGTTTGCGTTTTCAAAACTAAAAAAAAACAACAATATGAATTTTTTTTTATATTTTAGGATTAACTTAGATTCGTGATATATTTTTTTCTAATTCCTTATTGTTCAAAGAACCTACCATAAAAATTGGTTGGTGGTCCTTTAGTTCAGGCCGTACTTTTTTTGTGTACAGATGGACGGACGGTCGGACAGACAGACACCGGAGTCTCTACATAAGCTCTCTTTCCCTTAGTACCACGTACTTGTGAAGCAAATTCATTCGTTTATATTTACATGTTTTTTTAATGACTCCTCACAGTGGTTCCAAATCCCGAAAACGTGGCCAAAAGTCCAAAAATAAAGAGTAAATTCGGGGACTTTTAAGCCCTAAATAGTTTTATTAATATATTTACGGTTAGGAACGACCGTTTTTGGGAATCATATGCACTTATCTGGCTCTCAAAATCTATTTGAATCTAAGCGTTTTTGACAACAATCGGGAGCTCTCTCCGAACGCAAATAAGCATCCTTTTCTATCGCTCTCCATTTCCTTGTTTTTTTGGTTATTTTAATTTCGTCAAATGAAATCAAAGACTGAAAGTAATTAAATTTCAACAATCTAAAAAAAATGCAATAAATTTTGATAGTTAATTAATAGGAGCATTTCAAATAACGCCTTATTTTTTTTTCCATTTCGGAAATCGCAAAAATTCAAAAGTCAAAAGTGAAAAGTCCCACGACATCCCACTCTCAAACCACTTTTCCTGCTTTTTGTAATCCTTCTTCATTAATAATATTAAAAAAATTAGCTGCACAGACTTGCACATTTTTTTTTATTCAATTTTTTTTGGAATTTGAATATTCATCTGATGAAGCATATTAATGTTATTTAAACTAATGTTATATGTAATCCGTATTAAAAATATTGAATAAAATATTGTAATTAAATTATTTTGACCTAAATAAATGGGTCTGGACTCCCACAAATGTGTCGTATTAAACAATATGTATCATTTAGGGCCAATATGGCCTAAGATGCAGAAAAAGACATAAAAAAAAGAAAAATTATTTTGTTATTAATTAATTTAAAATACGAAATCGGCGACCTCGAGAACCCGACAATGCCAATTTTGATTGAAATCGAATTATTTTTTTTTAGTTCCCCATATTGGTTCCGCCATATTTTTTTTTCTGAAAAAATAATATCAAATTCTAAATCAGCGACCTCAAAAACCCTTGTGTACTGAATTTCAGAGAGATTAAATAACGTTTTCGACTTTTGACCACGTTTTCGGGATTTGGAACCACTGTGCGCCTGTATGATTTTGTTTTGAATTTTTTTCAAATTTAACGAAAATTTTCTTTTTCTTCGTTGATTATTTCGAAAACTATTCAGTTTTCAAAAAAATGTCAAAGTATAAAAACTTTTTAAAATAGAGTAATTTATCATAATATAACAAAAATTGAAAATTTTATAATTTTTGAAAAAAACTTATTAGGTAAAGTACTACTTCCAGGTGAAGTATTTACTCCAAAAGTTGATATAAATCTACAATTTTAAGGTAAGGAGTATATACCAAATTTCATCGATCTGGCTGCTTGCCTTTTTAAGCTATCGTGTTCACACATACACACACACACACACACACACACACACACACACACACACCCCAGATATAATTCCAAAAGAATATACGAGAAAGTCTCGGGGAAGTCATTCATTCCCCTTTTATGTTTTTAAATAAAAAAGCTATTTAAAAAATTTACATTTATTTAACAATTTTTTTTTATTTTTTTTTTTTGGAGGGGGGGCGACATTCTTGTACCCGCGGGGGGCGCCATTCAATATAGTTACGCCAATTATTTCAAATGATTGGCAGCCAATTCTTTTGAAATAAATTTTTCTCCCTTGCGACGGACCAAGGACCCAGACACGAAAATGCCCTTTGGCTTTGAGTCTCCGCCGTCCTTTGGAAGGCGCCTCCGTCGCCCTTTGGCTTTTCGTCTTCCCCTTCCTTTGGAAGGCCCCACCGGCGCCCTTTGGAAGGCGCCTCCGTCGCCCTTTGGCTTTGCGCCTTCGTCGCCCTTTTTGCTTTTCGTCCTCCCCTTCCTTTGGAAGGCGCCTCGGGCGCCCTTTGGAAGGCGCCTCGGGCGCCCTTTGGCTTTGCGCCTTCGTCGCCCTTTGGCTTTTCGTCTTCGCCTTCCCTTTGGAAGGCCCCACCGGCGTCCTTTGGAAGGCGCCTCGGGCGCCCTTTGGCTTTGCGCCTTCGCCTTCCTTTGGAAGGCCCCACCGGCGCCCTTTGGAAGGCGCCTCGGGCGCCTCTTTGGAAGGCCCCACCGGCGCCCTTTGGAAGGCGCCTCGGGCGCCCTTTGGAAGGCGCCTCGTCGCCCTTTTGGCTTTGCGCCTTCATCGCCCTTTGGTTTTTCGTCTTCGCCTTCCTTTGGAAGGCCCCACCGGCGCCCTTTGGAAGGCGCCTCTGGCGCCCTTTGGGACTGGCGCCTCCGTGCTGGCACGGAGTGCACGCCCGCCAGGAACGGCCCTGACTGTGTGATATCCAAATGATTGGATCCGAAACCACGTTCCTTGGCTTTAAAGGTTATCAAATTTAGGATAATTAAATTCTATTCCTTTTTTTAGCATCAGAGGTCATTTAGACATCATCCTTATTAATTTCAAATTTTTCGAATAAGACGGATTATAACAGAATTGAACGGAGCTACGTCACGATACGTTAAAACAAATAGATTCCAATAATTAATTAAATATTATTTTTTAAATTATCAATTAAGGGGAAAGAATAAAGTATCATTCAAGTAAAAAATAATATTCTCAACGACGACATACTTATATACCAAATAACAGAGATGGAAGATTACGTCACTCAAGTCAAGTTTCGGTGTGGGACCCCCATCAATTCAGTCAGACCCTGCTAGAACCCCATTCAGCAAACACAAGTCAGGTCCCGGGGTGATCGGACCTTTAATGTGGCCTCTTGAAGCCCCTTAATATTAATAGTTTCGAGGTTCATGCATTTTAAGTAAAAAGCCTAAAAAAAAGTATTTTTTTAAGTAAAAACAAGTATGTTGTTTTGAAATAATAGTCGCTAAAGTCTAAGTAATAAATAGGAAATACCTTTTTTAAATAAATATCAAATAAATTTTTAGATTTAACCTGATGACGGTCGTGATTGGTGGCCGAAACGTCGACGAATAAAAAAATTATTTAATTTCTTAGCTGCAAAGTTCCTTCGGGTCTTGATTCTATTAATAATATTTGTTTTTTTTAATATCCACAGATAAATTACCCGAATATAAATGGCTTCATGGCGGTGTTCATTTTTTGGATGCGTTACCTAAAACGCCATCAGGGAAAGTTAAACGTTATGATCTCCGAGATATGAAAGTTCAATAAACAATGCAAATAACAAATATACAAATGTATTATATGTATTTTTATGTTTTCAAATAAAGTTTAATCAAAGTCGTTTGAGAATGTATTTTGCCATCCTCTACTAAGTGAAGTATACCGGTGGAAAAAAGAAAAAATATTTTTTTTTTTTCTAGCAAGATAGTAAATCAACTAGATAGTAAACAAGAACACGCTTATCCTTCAAGTTAAAAAAGATGAGTTTTTTCACATATGATTAGCTATATGAGTTATAAGGAGAGTTTTGTGAAGTTAGCAACGTAGGGGGTCTCAGGAGGCCAAGATGGCGTTACGGAGTGAGACAAAAACATAACTATTACGAAATTTGCCAACAGATGGGAGGATGGTAGGGCTATATTTAATCTCATGTAATTCGTTGATTAGCCTGCCATCTTTTGCAAGAGTGCTGAACTATTTGGCCGTTAATGTTTAAATAAATATACTGTATAAATTTATTTTTTTTACTTTGTCACCAATTTATTTAATTGGATACTAATGATTTTTACATTTTTAGATTAAAAAAAAAAATTAAAATTTTAATAATAGAAATTTTGCAATATCTATAAATATGATAAAAATAATTTTCATTATTTTTTAATTTATAATAATTAAAAAATATAATAAAAAAAAACTTTTAAAAAAAAATGCTTTTATTTAAATTGAACTAAAAAGAGATAAATAATTTAATTGTTCTTGTTGAAATTGTTGATTTATGACTTAAAATAAAAGCGTGGGGCGCATATTGATAGCTTAAGGAATTGTATATACTTAGAGCCTCGGAATCACTTCGAAGCGCCTCACGCTTTTATTTTAAGTAATAAATATTCAACAATTTCAACAAGAACAATTAAATTATTTATCTCTTTTTAGTTCAATTTAAATAAAAGCATTTTTTTTAAAAGTTTTTTTTTATTATATTTTTATTTTAAACTTTTTAGTCTTTTTATAGAGTATTAAAAAAGAAGGCAGGATGCGTGAAATAAAGTATCACATTAGTTTGGTCTATTTTGGTGAAATCCAACTCACTATTTGCGTCATCAAAAATGACCCTTAAGTCTCAAATTTCACACCCCTAGCCCTTCGGGAAGTCTTTTGAAATTAGATAAATACGCGTGAGGTTTCAAATAAAGTACCACATTAGTTTGGTCAATTTTGGTAAAACCCAACTCACAATTTGCGTCATCAAAAATGACTCTTAAGTATCAAATTTCACACCCCTAGCCCATCGGGAAGTCTTTTGAAATTAGATTAATACGCGTGAAGTTTCAAATAAAGTACCAGATTGGTTTGGTCAATTTTGGTAAAACCCAACTCACAATTTGCGTCATCAAAAATGACTCTTAAGTATCAAATTTCACACCCCTAGCCCATCGGGAAGTCTTTTGAAATTAGATTAATACGCGTGAAGTTTCAAATAAAGTACCAGATTGGTTTGGTCAATTTTGGTAAAACCCAACTCACAATTTGCGTCATCGAAAATGACCCTTAAATATCAAATTTCACACCTCTAGCTCATCGGGAAGTGTCCCAAACAAAGACTCAAAGTTGGTGACCTTGAAAGAGTAAGTTAAATAAAAGCATTTAAAATAAAAATATAATAAAAAAAACTTAAAAAAAAATGCTTTTATTTAAATTGAACTAAAAAGAGATAAATAATTTAATTGTTTTTGTTGAATTTGTTGAATATTTATTACTTAAAATAAAAGCGTGGGGGCATATTATAGCTTAAGGAATTGTATATCCTTAGAGCCTCGGAATCACTTCGAAGTGCCCCACGCTTTTATTTTAAGTAATAAATATTCAACAAGTTCAACAAGAACAATTAAATTATTTATCTCTTTTTAGTTCAATTTAAATAAAAGCATTTTTTTTAAAAAGTTTTTTTTTTATTATATTTTTATTTTTTAGTCTTTTTTATTATAGAGTATTAAAAAAGAAGGCAGGATGCGTGAAATAAAGTACCACATTAGTTTGGTCAATTTTGGTAAAACCCAACTCACGATTTGCGTCATCGAAAATGACCCTTAAATATCAAATTTCACACCTCTAGCTCATCGGGAAGTGTCCCAAACAAAGACTCAAAGTTGGTGACCTTGAAAGAGTAAGTTAAATAAAAGCATTTAAAATAAAAATATAATAAAAAAAACTTAAAAAAAATGCTTTTATTTAAATTGAACTAAAAAAGAGATAAATAATTTAATTGTTTTTGTTGAATTTGTTGAATATTTATTACTTAAAATAAAAGCGTGGGGGGCATATTATAGCTTAAGGAATTGTATATCCTTAGAGCCTCGGAATCACTTCGAAGTGCCCCACGCTTTTATTTTAAGTAATAAATATTCAACAAATTCAACAAGAACAATTAAATTATTTATCTCTTTTTAGTTCAATTTAAATAAAAGCATTTTTTTTAAAAAGTTTTTTTTTTTATTATATTTTTATTTTTTAGTCTTTTTTATTATAGAGTATTAAAAAGAAGGCAGGATGCGTGAAATAAAGTACCACATTAGTTTGGTCAATTTTGGTAAAACCCAACTCACGATTTGCGTCATCGAAAATGACCCTTAAATATCAAATTTCACACCTCTAGCTCATCGGGAAGTGTCCCAAACAAAGACTCAAAGTTGGTGACCTTGAAAGAGTAAGTTAAATAAAAGCATTTAAAAGCTTTCTATTAAGTAAAATGCTCACGAATTTAGCACATTTGAAAAAAATATGCATTAAAAAAATACTTTAAAATCCCTTAGTCTTTTCGGACCAAAGATTCAATGCGGCCTCCTGAAACTCCTTAATCATTTATAAAAATTATTTAAAATTAGTGTTAAAATTAAAGCTAATTCATCTATTAATAAAATGAAAAGACCCCTTCACTTTTCCCTCTGGGAGTTTAGGCTTTACTTTATATTTTGATTTCTTTTCGGAATTATAAAAAGAAAGAAGAAAAAATTTTTATATGCAAATGGCAGATTGTGTAAGCTTTCATTTACAAACATTTTAAGTTATATAAAACAAATAATTTGCTAGGCAATTTAATTTCGATTAGGACTAACAACGATATTATAAAAAAAAAAAAAAAAAAAACATTCACCAATTTGTATCAGATTTCCTTGAATCTTAGTTATTAGTAGAGATCGGAAAAAACATAAAAAAAAATGGAAAAGAGGTTGTTAAAAAAGACATAAAAAACTTGAATAAAAAGTTGTTAAATAAGCATAAAAGTTGAAAAAAAGCATCTAATAAGCAATTTTTACTCATACCAATGGCGTATACAATTTTTTTTTTTTAAAGAAACTAAATTTATTCCGCCCCGCCCTGCGAAAAATTTTGTTTTTGCGGAACCAAATTTTTTCACCCTGCGGAAAAATTTTTTTTTTTACAGGGCTATATTTTTTCGCACTGCGAGGTTTTTGGAAATTTTTTTTTTTTTTTTTTTTTTGGGGGGGCGGGGCCCCCTCCCCCTCCCCCTTATATACGTCCCTGGTGTATGCATGTGCGAATGGGAAAAAGTGTTTTTTTAATAAAAAAAAAAAAAAAAAAAGTATAAATATTCGTAAAATAAGTTCAAATAAGCACGAAAGGGAAAAAAAGCATAAAAACTCAAAAAAAGCAAAAAAGCATAAAAAATGCAATCTCAATACACTTAGTTTTTCCTAATTCGTATAGAAATTAAATATCAAATGGTTGCTTATAAAATTGAGCAATAAGCATTTTGCTTAAAATCCGGTCTCTAGTTATTAGTCACATATTTAATACAGTGGCGTATATATAAATTTTTTCGGGGGGGGGGGGGGGAGGGGGTCGCCCTTGGCCGCCCTTATATACTCCCCTGCTTTAAAAGGTATCTATAGAATTTAAATAAACAAAAAAAAATCTGGTGTGAGTGGATGCACAGCACACTCTCTCTTACCTATGGTTATTGAAAGTTGTGTTCTGTGCTTGTCACACCAGATATTTTGTGTCGACATATAATAAGTTTCCACTGATATATTAAAATAATACTTTGATTAAGGGGGTTCAGGAGAGACGTCTAAACGTACTTTAAAAAAAAAAAACTAGACTATTATAAGGAATTTTTCAATGCGGTTTTTTTTAATGAATTAAATTAATAAGAGATTATTGGGACATCGAGCTATAATTTTTTTAATTAATTTATTTATTTATTTATTTATTTATTCAAAACATACAGACAAATTTGTCCATTTTTACAATATTGACTACAATAATATGTTTAGACCTTTGACAATGAATAATTTTAACATTCTTCACAGCTGCCTCTCATTCAAACTTAAGTACATCCAATTTGAATCCTACGTCTGTCAGATCAACCCCATTATCATTAACAAATCTACACATTCTCTCCAATGGATTGTTGGCTGTATAAGAATGAGTAAAGTTCCCCAGAACAAATGTGGAATTGATCCTTGTTTGCACAGTGGGAGCCCTAAATTTTAATTGGGCCAAGAGCAATGGGCAGTCAACTAATGACTTATTAAAAAATTATTATTATTAAAAAATTATCGTAATTAATTTTTTTGTTATCAAGCAAATACAAAAAAACAATCTGTCCCAATAATCTTTAATTTTTTTTTTAAATTTAAAAATGAATTTATTGTTATTATTAATCACATATTAATTAAGAAATTTTTAAAATAAGCTTAGATGATTTATCTAAAATTCAACTGTCAAATTAGTTCAGCATTCTTGCAATAGATGGCAGGCTAGTCTAACAGCCGATCTCCTATTAGCCTATATTTATATATTTTTATGCTTTTATAAAAGATACATAATATATAATAACATTTATAAAGTATTTATTGTTAAAAGATCAATGAAAATCAACCAAATGCATCTAAAAAATAATTGATTTTTTTAATTTTAATTAAAATTGTAGCGAATTTTGAGAAAATGGAAAAAAAAACTGAAAAAGGACTAGTACTTTTTAGCCGCTTCACGTCGGCTCTACGTGTAATCACAGGATGCGTCGCATCGGGGCCCCATAATTTACGCAAAAAAGGCGGCAAAAATTTGGTGTCTCTAAAACAATTTACTCGAGATTCGCAGGAACTTTGCAGCCAGGAGAATAAATAAAAAAAATCGCAAACATATAAAAAGTAAAACGAAATTATATTTAATTGCAATGAATATTAAAATACCTAAGATCGTGTATAATTAACAATATTTGTAAGTACATCTGATATTTCTCGAATTTGTAGTAGTTTAATATCAATTTTTTTATTACAATTGGAAGATTCTCGGGTCCTTTCCTTTCAATTTTTTAAATAAATGTTATAATGCCCTGCTGTCGTGATTGGCGACCGAAACGTCGGCAAATAGAAAATTAAATAAAAGATTTTTTTATTTAATCTCCTGGCTTCAAAGTCCCTGCGAATCCTGAGTAAATCCCCCCCCCCCGGGAAAAAATTTCTATATACGACCCTGGTTGTAAGGCGTCAATTACTGTTCTGCATCGGGGCGACAAAATCCTAGAGCCGGCCCTGCAGGGGAGGGGGAGTCTAATTTAAATATAAAATTTCAAGTTGGGATAACTTGTGTTTTTCCGAACCTACTTTTGAGCAGCCTCGTTAAGTTATTTTTTATTTATTCTAACAATAATTTCATCACATATTAGAAAATAAAAAGGAGGTAATTTTAATTCCAAGTACTGTATTATTCCTAATTGGCCTCCGTTAATGACTAAAATTAATCTAAATTAAGGAATAGTCCACAAAAAAAAAAAAAAAAAAAAAAAAAAAACTACACTATAATTTTACGTAGATCATAATGACATAATAAGCGGGAAAAGCGGGGAGAGTGGGGATAATTTTTTTATAAATAAGACCAGTCACGGAAGCCGTTTGCAAAGCGATTTTTGTGCAAAATGTCGAAGAGAGAAGAGGAAGAAGTGCAGCATGTTGTGTGCGGACCTCCAGATCCTGAATTTCTTCAATCCATTCCAAGGATTACAATCAGTCAATTGTTTTGGGAGCATATCAACAATCAGGATGCCTCAAAAATTGCTGAGGTAAGATAGAATAGCCGAGTGTCCGTCTCTCTGTCATGCCATTTGACCAACTTCCCGTAATTATAGAGGAAGTTATGGAGACTCCAGGAAAAATACTCGGGTCCGCGATTCTCAAAAGGGGAAGCTTGATGAAAAGGGAGGTCTGCCGCTGGCGGGGGTCAAGGGGATCTAGTACCAGGGTTGGGCAATATCCAGATACAGGTAAGTATCTAGATACATAAAATCTTGTATTCAGATACTTGGTTTTAAAAAAGGTATTTGAGTATTTTGTATATAGATAGGCCCCTTAAAAAAATATAATAAAAAAAAACTTAAAAAAAAAAATGCTTTTATTTAAATTAAACTAAAAGGAGAGAATTAATTTAATTTAATTAATTAATTTAATTTAATTGTTCGTGTTAAAATTGTTAAATATTTATGACTTAAAATAAAAGCGTGGGGCCCTCATTAATAGCTTAAGGGATTGTCTATAGCCTCGGAATTCCCTCGAAGCGCCCCACACTTTTATTTTAAGTCATAAATACTTAACAATTTTTTAATCAATTCAATTTTCATTTAATCAATTCTTAAAAACAATCTTTGTAACCGGCAAATTAATTATTTTAATTTTATTTTATTTCCAATTCTAATTTCTCAATATTATTTTTTATTTTTTTATTTTATCTAATTCATTTATTTTTCTCAAGTAGAAAATCCGTTTATTTTCTCTAAAATTTTTCTAACGTATTTTTAACGACTTTTGTATAAAATTTCCGTCGCCTCATGCGAACGACACGAGCACAATTCAATTGCCTTGTGACTCTCGCCTTGTAAAGTCGCATTGGTTATTCACAATATTTTTGCGCCCTGCAAAAATTAATTCGACAGCCCTTGTCAATATTATTATATTTTTTTTTTATTATATAACCCTTATGTATTAATACTTTTTTTCTGGTTAATTAATGACCCAGTTTTTTTATCTAAATTAAAATATTTTTTTACGTTTCTTCAACTTGTTACCTGTTATACATTTTTATCGTTATTCATATTATTACTGTATCATTTTAAAGAAGAATTAAACCAATTTCGTGTTAATTAATAATTGTTAACCCAAAAATTTCGTGTTGCCATTTGGTGTGTGTGCGTGTGAACCCTTCCCCCACCATCAACCATCTTCAACGACAATTTGGCAACGGGAAACGAAAATTCATCATAAATAGCATCCAATCCTGGAGCTAACTGCATAATATTTATTATAAATGACACCCGATCAAGGGCCAACTTCATCACATCTATTATAAATGGCGCCCAACGTGGG
>JAKCPI010031734.1:0-70513 GCA_023213315.1 Euborellia annulipes
ATATATATATATATATATATATTTTATTATTTTTATCAAAAACTTTGGTATTATCATACAAGAAATTTTCCATTTGTTATTTTTATTATTACAGAATATGCAGTCATAAATTCACTATAAATTAAAATTGGTTATTTTATAAAAGTTTTTTTATATACAAATTATAAAAAGATTTTTCTATATATTGCAGCCTCCCCCGCGCGTGGGTGGCTCCTTCGGTGGCTTAGCTTGGGGACAGCCAGGGGACCGAAAGGGATTTGTATCGTTTATCCGCTTCGCATTTACACTGTAGCTGTTTATACTACAGTGGCTGAATAAAATTAGAAATTGTGTAACTCGTTATGTGGGAGAGAATCTCGCTTCAAATGCCTGGAGGAGTGTGAATAAAAATTGAAAGATCATGAGAAAAACTGAGATAGAGGTACATACCAGAGAGAAGACAATCGAACTGGACTAACTGAAAGAAATATATTAGGTTTGGGCCAGAGAAAAGATTTCAATTTGAGAATCAAGGAAATATCTTTAATTAAAAAAAAAAACTCGCTTCTTTATCTCTTATAACAATTACTCCGTTTATTTAAATTACTTGAATCAAAATTAATATGATTTACTTTTCAATTATTATTAATAAATCAAGTTATAGTTTTCGATCGATCTTTTATTATTATTAATATTTATTTTTTTTATATTTTTATATACTGTTATTTAATTGTTTTACTTAATTAATGGAATGGTCGACCATACCTTATCACTGGGAGTGATCACTGATATGAGGAGAGCGGGGTCCTTTACAGCATCCTTGGAGATGAAGGCGCGTCGTCTTGAAGCCCGCTTCCAGATGTCGACCAGAGAGAGAGACAGAGCCAGCGGAAGTACAATCCGCTGCAGCTCAGGAGTAGAATATTTTTAAGGCCAGAAAGCCTGTTCAGCATCCGCACTGGACCAATTGATGAGGCCAGGGACTCGGCTGGATTGAAGATTGCTTGGTGTGGCCGTATAATATCGCACAAGGGAGCACTGGGGTATGGATACCCGAAAGGGTTATACTCGTGATGTGCACGGCTCGAGCACCGAAAGCCAAGTGTAGTAAGAGAGGGGCGCGCAAGGCCTTAATTAACCCCTCTTGGAAGGGGTTAAACTTCCCCTACTTAATTGCACTGATTATTATTAAAATTATTTATTATTTTTCTTTTATATGAATTAATTAAATATTTTAATATTTTCTTTTAACAAAACTTTTAAATAATAAATTTTATAAATTATTTCATTTACAAAAAAATTAGAAAATAATTAAGCCTAGAGCACATTTGGGCGACGCGAAGCGACGCGACGCGACACTTTTTTTTCGCCGAAAGAAGTTTACATAGATTCCAATAGGACGGCGCACACTTGAGCGACGCGTCGCGACGCGGCGACGCCCGAATGCTCGGAAGGGCATTCAAGCGTCAAGTGTCGCTGCGCGTCGCGTCGCGTCGCCCAAGTGTGCGCCAGTTGGCGAAGCTAGGCGTCAAATCTATAGTCTTCGTGCGCGTTCGAGGATTCTCGATAATGATCGGAGCCCTTATTTCCACGTGCGGATAAGATTATAGGCCTATATAAATAGGGCTATATCATTTAATAAATAATAAAAAACAAATTTTTCGGGCACTTAGACCCCGTCCCTATTTATTTCTATTGATTGATATCCAATTCAATTGATAATAAAAAACAATGAATGATATTCAAAAACACATATTATAGGAATTGTACAGGGTGCGGCAAAAAAGCCGATCTATTTTTAAGTTTTTTTTTTTAATAAAAAAAAACATTCACACTTTTTTTCTCATTCACACTCATACACACATTCACACACATTTGGACACCAAATGGCTTAAATAAGAGTGCCTGAACCCCAAATAGATATATTAACAAATAATGAGTTTAGTCTTATATGACCTGAGTTGCCCAAAAAACTGTGTGTATGTACAAAAGTGCCCCTCTGGGGATGACATTTTGTTAATAGTTTTGAATTTTCATATACAATCCGTCTTTGCGACAGAAAAACGTCGCCCAAGTGTGCGAGCTCACAAAAGTTTCGCTTCGCTGCGCGCCGCGTAGCGTCGCGACGCGTCGCCTAAATGTGCTCTAGGCTTTATTCTATTATTAAAAGAGGCGAATCTTTTAATTATTATCTAAAAAAATAATTTAATAACGTATTGGGATGAGAGAAATGGGCAATTTCTCTGTAATTTAAAAACTAGGTTAAAATGACATTTTTTTATCTAATTCAACTTCTTATATAATAGACCATACAATTCAATTCCATAAAATTCAATTCTTTTATTTTCACTTGCTTATATTTACGTATTTTCTGAATATGTGCTTGGCATTCTCTAAAGCTCTTTTATATTCAAAGTCTCAGCTTCTCAAAGAATATGATGAGAGAGGGTGGATGAGAATTGTGACACAATATCTGATTTGTTATCTTATCTTATCCTTGGGGACCTCATTCTATCCCACATATGCATGCTTACCCCATATGCATTAAGCTGACATAGCCTCAGGAGATGATAATCACTTCTGTTGATGCACTTACATGAATTCGATCGTTATAATACATATATCAATCTCCCACCCCCTTCATGTTCGTGGCAAGGGAGAGAAGGAAGAAAATCAATTACGTAAACTAAACCGTAACAAAGGATTCATTCATTTAGATAAAGAAGAAAGAACTTTGTTATAAATTCCCAAAAAGGAATTTACTAAAATTGCAAACGCTACCTGCATTTATACCCCTTATAACATTTAGAAATGAATTTCTTTCTTCGCCACCCTAATTTTTTGATAAAAAAATTAATAAAATGTTCGATATTTATGACCGCTTTTCTAGAGTGTGGAAAACATTTAAACAGATATTTTTTTGACGTGACAACGTCTAACAAATCATGTGACATGTTAGAGGGGCATGCACGAAACAATTTATCGGCTTGAATAACTCCTCTGTCTTAAGAAGTATAATTATGGGGAATATACGGTTAGAAAGAATGAGTTTTCAGCTAAAGATTTCACCATTTATTTTTTTCCTATCATTTTATTTTACCGCGCTGCGGTAAATTCTAATTTGAAAGTTGAAACTCTTGTAGATTCCGAACGGCTAATCAGATCAGACTAAATAGGATGTCATTTGGTGCAGAAAGAAAACCTCTAATAGAACAAGTAAAAAAATCCCGAGTAATTAACTCCAAAAATAGTTTTTTTCTCGAAAAACCTCATTTTTTTAGGCAAAAAAAATATCGAAAAATAGCCCTACTTGTGCAACGCATAGCTACTTGACCATAAAAGCTACATTAAATCTAAATATAGTTTTAGAAAGAGTGGTTCAATACCCCAGGGCATTTTTTTCTTTTTTTTTTTTTGATGACATCGTATTACCGCATGAGAGAACTCGGCGGGATTTTTTTACTTTCTCTTCTCTCTTCAGTCATTATAGTCCAGTAACTTTGTCGCCTGAAAGTATGGGGGCTAGTATGCGTCAAATCCGGTCTAATCTGATTTTTTGCAGACTTGTTTATGATGAATAATCCAAGTTTGTGACCTCGAGCGCCGAACGCAACTTTGTCAAAAATCGGTATTTTTTTTTTTTTTTTCAAATTTTGACGATTATAACCTAAAGGACTAGTTTTTGACAAAAACTTTCTTAGTACGTTTTTAAAGTAGACTAAATTTACTACAATATGATACTAGAACTGTCTCTGTAGACCCAATAGTTTCTGAGATTAACTCTTTAAAAGTGTATCATTTTTTTTTTTTCGCAATTTTTAACTTTGCCCATCAACGGTAGGTTGGTCGAAAATCGAAATTTTTCTGAAGCTGCCAAAAGGCGTTTTGAGGTCCCCTGAATCCATTTAAGTCGTTTTTGGAATTATGTCTGAGGGTGTGTATGTATGTCTGTAGTAATTTTTTTTCATCAACGAAAACTCAAAAACTATTTGTTGAAATTTTGCACACATGAACTAGGGGTAGAGCCCAAGAACTGAAAAACTTTTGATAAACATTGGACCATTAGGAGAGGGGGGGGCAATATTTTTTTCTTGAATAGAGGGAGGGCAAAGAAAGTTGTGCGCTCGACTTAGTCTCCTCCCCTAATGGATCGAGCGATTTGTTGATTTACTGAACACATACTTGGAAATTGTTTCAATCCCTCCCATTAGGGATTGCATACGAAATATACGGAAAAAATAAAGCTCACCAAATGGATTTTTATTTGAGTGAGGTGGATAGCTGAGTAGATCTAGAAAAGAGAGCGATTGCAGCTAAGTTTATTTTGTTTATTTATCGCGCTTCAAGCCGAGACGTTTCGGTCAGATATACGACCATCAGGGCTGAAGCGTGTCAACAAAATTCCTCAAAATGTCGAATGGCTCAATTGTGTGGAAATAAGCAACAAAATTTAGAAAAATTTCTTATTACTTACCTGACGACGACATTATTAAATAAGAATAAATCTCCGGCTGAGATCCTTCATGAAGTCAATCAACCACGAATTTAATTAGATTTTAATAAATCTAATTAAATTCGTGGTTGACGACGTTTTAATAAACCATCTAATAAAATTTTATCTTCATAGAAGAAACTTAATGGTCAAACAGTTTATTTAAAATATTTTCAAAACAATACTTACTCTTGGATTAAGGGAACCATCATTTCTAATTTTGGTTCAATGATGTATAAAATCACTACAGATAAAGGTATTTTAAGACGACATCAAAATGTTTTAATGAAATTAAAAATCAAAATGATTAATTTGAAGCGACTCAATTGGTCAAGGCGGCAGCATCAGCATCGGAAGAAACCGTCTCATCACCTCAAGTGGAAGTTCAAAATCAGTGACGGCGCTAGCTTATTCTTAGCAGGGGGCAGGAGTGGGGCGAGCTTTCCAACAGGGGGGCAGTCAATAAATATGTAGCCTATATCAACAGAGAAACAAAAAAAAAAATCAATTAAATTCAAAATTTTGTTTTTATTTTATTATAATATGACCATCTTAACTTTACCTTATTGTAGTATGATTTTTCTATTCTCATGGGCCATCGAAAATTCTTGAACTATAGTTGGTAGTTCCAACATGAGACATTCCTCCTTTTCTATGGTGAGTAGTGCCAAGTTAGAAAGTCTTGGATTCAATGAACGATTCCTTGTAAGGCTCTTTAATCGCTTAAGACATGAAAATGTTCTCTCGCAGGCCGCACTTGAAACCGGTATAGTAAGAGATATTACCGCAAGTTTGTACGTTTCACTGAAAGCCACTTTATATTTTATTAGAAAATCTACAAAATTACTTAAACTGTTAATAAAATTTCCTTCTTCTTTATATCTTTTGAGAGTGCGTGATAATAATTCCATTTCTGCCTTTAGGGCCGTGGCATCAGCTTTATAAGATAAGCACAAAGGTACTGCCACTTCATATTTGAGAAAATGCTCAGAATCTGGTAAGAAAGAGCAGATTCCTTTAAGAACATTATTAGTGGGAAAGCGTCGTTCCAATTCCGCCAAGATTCTATCTATTATAATGAGTAACAAATGGGTTCGAAATTTTTGTTCTGTCATCTCTTCTTGTTCTCTGACATCTTCGGTTAAAAGAAATTTTTTTCAATTTTAAAGGTAGCTCTCTTTTTCTCTTTTTTGTCTCCACTCCATTTTCTTCACAGATGGCAGAAGCTTTTTTATATATTTCACTATGAAATGTTTCATCTTTCGTACTTAACAGTTGATCATTTAAAGAGTTTATTAAGATTAGGGCGTGAGCCATGTCGGCATTTTTTCTGTTGCAAAAAATCTGAAACAGATTTAGTGATTTCAAGCAAATAGGTGAAAAAGCAAAGTAAATAAATAAAGGTGAAATCAATTTGGTATAAGAGTCCAGCTGCTATATTACTGGCATCGCTTTTCTTTTTCTGTTGTCCTCACAAGGAACACGATAATCACACTGAGAGTCTTTTTTACAGCTTGGTAAGCATGTAAATGACTGGTCCAACGGGTGGGACAAAGTCGTTTTAACTCTATTGAACTTCCCGTCATTTCTCTTTGCAATGTTAAAAACTCTTGATGAATATTAGAGCCACTCATGAAGACATACAAATTTTCAAGAGTTGAACAAAAACTATTTACTTCTTTTATTTTTTTTTAAAGAAAAGTGAATAAAAATTTTAGAAATTTTTTTATTTTATTATCTTTATATATAAAATTCTAGAGGTTTTACTCAGACTAATAAAAATTCAAGGTATTCTTGAAAAATAAAAATTCTAAATAATTAGAATATAATTGATTCAAAAATGCTGCTGAGGCAATAAATTTATTAAGCCTTTCGGCATACAGCCATCTTCAGAGAGCTAAAATTTTGGCGACTAGATGGAAGTTTTATTATTTTAATTTATGAGAAAATATTTTTATTTTTAAATCATTTATTTAAATAACAATATTGTTTAAAAATAATAAATTTCTATATATCATCCCATGACATTGGTTTCGAGCTGATTGGGGGGGCATCCAGGGGGGCAGAGGTCTTTGCTGGGGGGCGCTTGCCCCCCCCCCTAGCCCCCGTAGCGCCTTCACTGTTCAAAATGAAAACACCGGAGTCGAAAATGTTAACATTCCTTCACCTACACCAACAGTCTCATCACCTCGAAGTGGAATTTCACATGAAAATGAAAATCTTAACGAAAATGAAAATTCCCTTGCCTCGAGAAGCTTTCCTACGACGTTCAAAGACGTGAAAGACGTCCTCCGGATCGTTTCTCGCCTGATTGAAAATTGGTAGGGAGGAAATGATAGATATATGCATGTATATATATATATATATACATAGACCGTTGTCATGTATTCATAATATTGTTATTATTAAATAGTTTTCTTTTGAGTTGACTTATTGCAGTCTTATCTCTCTCTTAATATAATTAATATATAGTAGTAATACACTAAAATTTTGGCGACGAGATGGAAGTTTTATAAATGTTTTATTATGTAAAATATATATTTTGCCATTTTTGATTTTGATTTATTACCAAAATCCTAGCAATTCTACTCACTCCTACGATTGTTCATTTGGCATACCACAACTTTAAAAGTTAATGAATGTAGTAGTAAAAAAAAAATCGAAATTTTTCTGAAGCTGCGATTTGAAGTCCCCTGAATCCATTCAAGTAGTTTTTTGGAATTATGTCTGAGGGTGTGTCTCTGTGTGTGTGTGTGTCTGTAGTAATTTTTTTCGTCAATGAAAACTCAAAAACTATGGTTAATTCCAGGAGGAGTGGCTGAATATATATTGAGTAGTGAGGATATCCAGGCAGCCAAAAAACAATAAAGAAAATTATACTTGTCTTTATTTCATATATTTGTCTACGTTTCGGCCGCTATTCTGGCCTTCATCAGGACAAATGTTGTTTGCCTTGAGCTTATAGAGGCTCTTGGCAACTCCTGACAATGTGTTTGAGTGAACATTCGTCGGATGGCATGACTTCTGGTTCAATAGTGATCCTTTTTTTGAGGCGGTCACTTACATCTGGAATGTAGGGCAGGCCAAAATATCTTGTATTTTCATTTAGCGGGGCATCATTATTTACAGGTGGGTGTTTATATTTTTTTATGACTTTGTCAATGACCTATTTTTACAATGTTGTTTGGATAATTGTTTTGGGTAGCGATTTCATGAATGATATTTTTGTTTTTTTTTTCCAAAAGGGTTTGTCAGCGATTCTTATCATTCGTGGTACCATATTTTGAAGGGTGTTTATTTTGTGGTTATAAGGGTGCCGGGAATTAAAATTTAGGATCCTTGTGTTTGTGTTGTTTTCCGAAACCAGTCTATTTTTAAGTTACCATTTACGTCCCTAATTATTGTGGAGTCGAGAAAATTTATTTTACCATTTGTTTATAGTTCATATGTGAAACTTATGTGGCTATCATAGTTGTTGAGTGTTGATAAAATTTCATCTATTTTGCTCTCTTCGATGCAAGTTATAGAATCATCGACAAGAAAAATGGAAAGTTTAATTTATCAATTATTTCCTCCTCAAGGTCTTCGAGAACAAAATTTGCAAAGTGCCCCGATATTGAGTTTCCCATGCTTTGTCCACTTGTTAATCTATAGAGTTCGTTATTAAATTTAAAAAAGTTTCCCTGCATTATAATTTTCACCCCTCTCAGGAAAGTATCAATATCTAGGTTGGTATATTCTTTTATTAAATCCCATTTATTTCTAATTAATTCTATGACTTTTTCGTTTTTAACATTGGTATATAAATTTGTAACACCGTACGAAATCAGTTTCATATGTGGTGGAATATTACCAATTTCTCTGTGGTGAAATATTACCAATTTCTCTTATTTCTCTTATTTTATCAATTGTGTCGACATGTATTTAGTTCCCGGCAGTAGGGAATATTTGAATTCAGATGTAAAATTTATAAGTATGGGAAAATATTTATATTTTGTTACCATGGCAACCATTTCTTCTATCTTTCCTATGAAGCACAAGAGTAAAGTGTGCTTCAAACAATTTTGAGGGCAAAACGAGAATATACATTTGAAAGAGCATCTAAAAAATAATTGATTTTTGAATTTTAATCAAAATCGTTAGTGCGAATTTTGAGAAAATCGAATAAAACTGAAAAAGTACATCAGTAAAGTACTAGTACTCCTTGGCCGATTTTGATTAAAAGCTTATTTTTCCGGTCCCGCGGGGTGTTTAACTTAAATATAAAATTTCAGCCTCATAGCTCAATTCCTTCATGCTTAAAATTGAACACACACCCACCCACCCACACACCCACCCACCCACACACCCACAGACAGACCATGTCGGGAAAACCACTTTTTTGGATTCAGGGGACCTCAAAACGTGAAGATCCATCAAAATCTCGACATCGAATTTTTGACATGAATCCAATACTTTCTCTCTATATATATATATTACATATATACATAGGTAAGAGAAAGTAAAACTCAAAGGTGTTTCTTATATGAAATTTATTTTTACCAACGACATTAGCAAAAATATTCGCGAAATATTTTGATATTTTCTCAGTGAGTCCTTGACAGTTACTTACTATTGGTCTAATTGGCATCCCTGTTTTATGTGTCTTTCGGAGTATAATCGCGGTATGTTTGCAAAAACTATTTGTTCAATTATTTTGAAATTTTGCATCTAGGGGTAGAGGCCAATAAATTTAACCTCCTACCCCAATAGTATCTTTATATCTATCCAGCGACGACCGCATCCGATATCAACTGCTCTCTGTCCATAGTTATGAGCTTCACAAGATATATCTTCAGGTATCTATGTTCTTCCATGTGTAGTATCCTTCTAAGGTATTTTAACAAAAAATAAAATTAGAATCATGTCAAGGAGAGATTATGAAATTTTTGACAACGAGGATTTTGTCAAAGTTCAAGGATGAGGAGGAGATTGTTATTATTCTTATTATATAAAAATGAAAAGTTATAATTAATTTGTTTGAAATGACAACTTCCTTTTCAATGAATATTGTAATCCTGTTGAAATACGTATAAAAAGAGATTCAATTAAAATTCGAGCTTATTATTTCATTTCACTCTCCCTCTCTCTTTCTTTCTTTCTTCTCACACTTTAGAAGAAAGAAAGAATTATTCATCCATCCATTCCTTTAAACAGTAAAGAGACTTATAATTTATTTACGAAAAAAATAAAGAATTTTCAAGTAATCAGTCCAGTCAGCATTTAGGAGAGAAGAAGTTAAAGGTGTCAGGGAAAGGGGTTAAATTAAAACATCTGGTGTGATTGGGCACACACACATACTCCACACGATTTGCCCCCACCCCCCTCCAACGATTTTGATTAAAATTCAAATTTTTTAGATGCTCTTTACAATGTATTATATCAGTAATGTTTTTCGTAAAAATTGTTTTTGAAAGTACACTTTACTGATGTAGTATTTTAGCTTTTTCCAATTGAATCGATTACTTCAGAAACCCCTTAACTGCCAATTTTGAAATTTTCTGGAAATTAAAAAAAAACCTTATTATTAGGAGAATTTTTAATTATAGACCACATTTTTGTATTAAATATTTATTAAAAATATATAAATACTGGGGATACCAAGGAACCTGCTCAGCGGTCTGGATGAATGGAGAAATTTCTGATGACTTTGAGACGATGTCCGGACTTCGCCAGGGATGTCTTCTTAGTCCACTGCTATTTGCACTTTTGTGGATGACATGCAGGAGGCGCTAGAGGGAGGATGGCAGTTGGGTAACGTGAATATTCGAATATTATTATATGCGGATGATATAGTAATTATCAGTGAAAACATCCAGGGACTTAAGCGTATGATAGATAATTTGGATCGCTACTGCACTTTATGGAATTTGAAAGTAAACTTGGAGAAATCAAAAATTCTTGTTTTCAGAAAAGGAGGAGAACTAAGTCAGGCAGAAAAGTGGACGTATCAAAACATACCAATTCAAGTAGTCAATAAGTATAAATATCTGGGAGTGACATTAACCCCAAAACTAAGTTTTATTCCACACCTGAAGGAGAAATTGACCTCTGCCAAGATGGCATTGCACCAAGGACTTCACAAATTAATAAATGATAATTTAATTCCACTCCCTGTAAAGTATACAGTATTCAGCGCAGTAGCGAAATCCATAATGTGCTATGCAGGACAGGTCTGGGGCTACAAGAAATACGAGGAAGTTGAGAATTTACTGAAAACGTTCGTGAAAAAGGTGTTTTGCCTGCCTTATAATACTCCTGAATATGTTTTAAAATTAGAGACGGGATTAACAGCGTTACATATATATACACTAACCCTGCATGTGAATTATATAACAAAAACACTGACAATGTCCGAAAATAGATACCCCAAATTGCTATCAAGGGAAATAATAAAAAGAAATATTTCATGGTTCCAAGAATTAAAAAACTTGGCAAATAGATGTGGAATTAATCTTGTAAGTCAAGAAATTAACATGGTTTCAGAATGGAAGTCCCAGTTCTGTGACCTCGTGCCAAGAGTTAGGGACCATTATATGGAAGAAGCGAGAGAAAAGGCAAGAGGAGCAAAGTTTCATCTGATCTACAGGGATCTCAAATGGAATCTTGGAGAAAACACCTACATCACGAAACAGATGAAGCTAAAAGATATTAAATGGATAATGAAACTTAGAGGAGAAGCTGTAGATTTAAATTATAAACCCTGGCTAAGAAGAGATTTTAGATGCAGCTTGTGTAATTTAAACGAGAAAGAAGATGTGCTCCATTTTGTGGCAGTGTGTCCCATACTTTCAGGCATCAGAGAGAGATGGCTGGGAAGTAAATGTCTCTCAAGGGAACTCTTCCTGGAGTATTTAAATGGGCTGAATTGGAAAAGACTGGCGGAGTTTGCCAGTGAAGCATGGAAGTACAGATGGACATTGGTGCAGGAATTCAACCATTGATTGAAGATATACTTTTAATTTAAGCATGAATGGAAAATAGAAAAAATGTTTTGAGCTCTAATTTCAAAAAATGTTAAAACCTGACCAGACTTACGGTGAAGGTTTACGTGTTAATTAAACCAAAGTCTCAAGCTTTGTAAATATAAATAATTTAATGTCCATGTATTATTGAATATGTATATCGCAAATAAAGCTATTATTATTATTATTATTATTATAAATACTGTACGTTTCAACTGCTTATTCTGCAGCCGTTATCAAGCACTGTGCACTTGCTCCGACTCAAGTGAACTAACGGTCATGTCCGTTGCTTGCCTCTTTATAAACAGCAACGTCAGCGCCATCTGTAGGCATTCCTGTGAAGTTAGATTCAAAGTTTTCCCGCCATTTTTACTCATTTCCATAAGGTCAGTCACATTTTTCAAAGCAAGTGTTTACATAAAAAGCATGATGTTACAATAAGTCATAAAACATCATGCTTTTTATGTAAACACTTGCTTTGAAAAATGTGCCAGAAAAATTTACCTTATAATAATACACCACACCAACCTGATCCCACCATATACAGAGTATAAGCTTTGATCTATGGATATTTGGATTTGCCGTTGATATTGAGGCATGTCCAGGAGTAACCACATGTTTTTTTTATGTTTAGGTTTATCGTAGTGTATCCATTTTTTCGTCACTAGTCACGATACGATGCGGAAAAACCCTTCCCTTTTTTTGCGGTTCAACATCTTTTGGTTTCAATTCGTATGGCATCCAATTTCCTTGCTTTTGAATCATTCCCATTGCTTGGAAATAGTTGTTTGTACAACTCCCAAAGATTTTGCAAGCTCTTCTTGTGTTTGACGTGAGTCGTCATCGAGTAATGCCTCCAATTCTTCATCCTCAAACTTTTTCGTCTGGCCAGGACGCTCTTTGCCTTCAATATCAAAATCACCACTTTTAAACCGCAAACCATCACCGAGAGGTTTTTTCAATTAGAACATATTCAGGATAAGTTTCTTGAAGCGACCGGAAACTTTGTGCTTTTGATTAAAGTACAAATTTACTGATGTACTTTTTTTTTCGATTTTCTCAAAATTCGCTCCAAAGATTTTGTTTAAAATACAGGGTGTCTATAAAAGAACTCCGGGGTTTTAAAAATGCATATTTTTTAAACTATAAGGGATAGCAAAATTTAGTTTATTTCTCTGAAACAAGTAGCTCAAAAAGTTTTACTCATACCAATTGGGAATGTTTTTATCAACAGTTGGCAGCGCTGCAAAGCGTAATTCGTAATGTTCGCCATCTCAGGGAATAAATAGTCAATTGCGTGGCGTCAGTCACCCCAGACATGTTAACAAGGGCGGATACAGGGGGGGTAAAGGGGGTAATTACCCGCCCCCCCCCCCCGAGATTTGAAAAAATACTTTTTTATTTCGAAAAAAAATTTATTTTGAATGTAAAATTTTAAAAATTAATACTTAAAAATTTTATTTGTATTTATATTCTGGCAAACAAGTACAGAATGCGCCTTTAAATTACCGAAATTAAGAAAAAATAGTGTGCTGTGCGACGAGTCACACCAGATTACCCCCCCCCCGAGAAACACCTCTGGACTTGAAAATGTAACTTTTCCATTAAAGTATAAAACATGTATGTACGTTTTTTACTTTATATTAAAATATTTTGTCTCAAAACCCCGGAGTTCTTTTATAGACACCCTGTATTTTAAACAAAATCTTTGGAGCGAATTTTTGAAGTACTCTCTAAAACTGAATTAGTGGAAACCCACTAATTAATACTAATTAATAGTCAATAGCTACTATTTTAAGATGTCCAAAGTATACGACCAGCAATAAGTGATTGTTCACTTTTTCAATTAGTAGAAATTATTAATATGAAAAATTCACTAATTGAAAAAGTGAATTTTTAAAAAATAATGACCAAAAAAAAGAAACGTTTAAGATATATGAAATAAGGTGAGATGACACCGGGACCTAACTTGGGTTTACTGACTGGAGTTCTAGCCCAACCCTCTTAAACTTGACTTACTCTTACTTCTCTGTTATTTGGTATATAAGTATGTCGCAGGAGTAAACAATACTTTTTACTTGAATGTTACTATATTCCTTCCCAACAATTTATTTCTAAATAAACTTAATAAAACTAATTATCGTTATAGCAAGAAATATATTTACTAAATTTTAAGTAAAAATATTTCTTAATTGACTATTTAAAAAGTAATATTTTATTAATTTAAAAAAATTTGGAATCTATTTGTTTTGACTTAACATATATTTCCTGCAATTTTTAACAAAAAATACAAGTTATCTCAAAATTATTATTTATTTGTATTATTATTACTTAAATAAAGCCTTATATTGCCAAAAATGTCTTTATTAAGGAACCGATCAAACAGCTGGTCGGCCATGTTGGCTTCTCAGACAGCCGGAATTGAATGAACTACTTTTTGAATTAGTAAAAAATAACTAATCTAAAAGTAACCAATAAATTTACTAAATATATTAGTAGATTCTACTCAAAATGACTAAATTTGATGTAATTTTCTTACCTACTGTTTGAATAAGTAAAAATTCTACTAATTCGTTTTAAGAGAGTACACTTTATTGTTGGGGAAGTATTCGTAGCACAATCTCGTGGTCAAGTTTGAAACTGAGGTCCTATGGGAAACTAAATATATACCTCGACACAAGCAAACCAGATTTTTTATTTTATAATAGGGTTTTTTTTTTTTTTAAAGGATTATGTTATATTTCAAAATAAATATCTAGAGTAAGTATGCCTGGCCTTTCTGGCAAGTAAGTCCTTTGGGGAACTTAATTAAATTAATTAGTAAATGATACCCGTTGCCTCCCTCAGCCGGAACGAAATCCGAGGTGGCTGTAAATCATTGCTTTTATCGGCCTAGTTGATAAATAATTTGGCTATTAAACCATAAATCTGCATTAAGTTGTTTTCTCTCTCCTTGAAACTTGGGGGGCTCAAATTATGATTTAATAATGAATATTTATAGTAAAACATAAGTGAAGTTAACAAGGAAATTGAGCTTTACAAAATTGTATTTTGTTATTAATATTTTAATTTCATTCAATAGAGCTTATTTCTTAAGAGAGAGTTAACTCTGAGCCAAAAATATCATTAAATGGGATTAAAATTAATTTCCTTGCCTAAGGATAAGGAATAAAAGGAAAAACCGCTAAGTATTCTATTAAAAAAATAAATGTTTTATGCTAATTGTATTAAAACTAGTCGCGCTGGAACACTGTGTGTGTGTGTGTCTATGTTCAATTTTAAACATACACACAATTCAATTCAATTTTTAAGCATGAAGGAATTGAGTTTGGAGGTTGAAATTTTATATTTAACTAGTCGCGGAGCCCGCCTTCGGCCATTTTTTTTAAACTTTCTTTACTTACTTCAAAACCTTAACATTTCAATTGAAAAGAAGTTTTGTGGAAGGTGGTACCAATGACATGGGCGTACCCAGGATCAAATCTAGGGGGGGGGGGTGGCATGGTCAGATCATGGTCGTCCAGATTGTGACATAGCTATTTTTTATATAGAGGGGTAAAGCCTTCGAATCAAAGGCCTAAAAAACCCTCGAGTCCTAACAAAAAGAATCATTCCCCGTCGCTAACCACCAATTTTGTTTCTTTTCATCACTTTATAAACATTTAATTTTTTTTTTGTTGCTTCTAGGGGGGGGGGCAGCGGCCCCCGCTCTCGCTGGGTACGCCCCTGACCAATGATATTATATATTAAACTAGTCGCAAAGCCCGCCTTCGGCAGGCTTTCCGCCTAGCCAGGGGGCTGCGCCCAATTCCCAACTTGGGATCTTTCTTGTTGCAATGCTAGTGTTAAGATGTTAAGGAAGGATCTTATATTCAAGCGAGGCGAGGGTACCGATTGGGAACAGCACAAAAGGGACTGTTTATGACTGTTTAAAGGGTCAGTCACCTGAGTCCTCTCTTCGTTTTCAACTGCTGCGTAGCCCCCACCCCCAGCCCATAGTCAGGTAGGAAGCTGGTTCTCAGAGCATAAAGGACGCTCTCTAATTTCTAGCCAACTTGTTGATTTTGTGTTCCCATATTGAAGAAATTTGATTATAATTAATTTTCCAAAACATTTAAGAGATTCAAATTATTACTACGTTACTCCCAGAGCCATGTATTATAGGTGTACTTAATTTCAAATGGATTCATTGAAAATTGTGGATTTCTATAGAACATATACATACATATTTACATACATACATACATTTTTCCCATTTCATTTTTATATATATAGATTGGGTTCAAGAGCGACGTCTAAACGTACTAAAAAAAAACATAGACTATTATAAGGAATTTTTTCAAAGCGGTTTTTTTTTTAGTGAATTAAATTCATATGAGATTATTGGGACATCGAGCTATAATTTTTTTAATGACTTATTAAAAAATTATCGTAATTAATTTTTTTGTTATCAAGCAAATACAAAAAAAAAACAATCTGTCCCAATAATCTTTAACTTTTTTCTAATTTAAAAATGAATTTATTGTTATTATTAATCACATATTAATTAAGAAATTTTTAAAATAAGCTTAGATGATTTATTTAAAAATCAAATGTCAAATTAGTTCAGCATTCTTGCAATAGATGGCAGACTAGTCTAACAGCTGATCCCCTAATAGCCTATATTTATATATTTTTGTGCTTTTATAAAAGATACATAATATATAATAACATTTATAAAGTATTTATTGTTAAAAGATCAATGAAAATCAATCAAATGCATTAAATACACTAGTCGACAAAAATGAACTTTTTTTTCTTTCACAAGAATGAAGATATGAAATTCTAGAAGTATTTTTCATGCTGAATTCAAATATCATTTCAGTTTTTCCCCATCAGGCACAGTTTTAGAGATATAGAGCAAAATAGATTTTGATTGAAAATGGGCTCTAAAACGGCTTTTATTTAGAATGTTCAAATTATTTTTAACGGGAAACCCCGTCAAATTATGCAGATAGTTAGAATACATATAAATTTTAACTTTCATTCCAATCGGAGGTCATTTAGACGTGCCGCAAACGGCTTAAAGTTTTAAAAAATCGAAATTTTCAAGATTTTTTTTGCTTTAGTCACCCTAATACAATTTTTAGATATCCCTGAATGAAAAAAACATATATTTACGATATTCTATGGTTCTTTGGCTTTCTAAAAATCATTCATTCGTAAAAATCTGTTAATTATTAACGAAATTATTAACAAAAACGTGAGCAAAGAAAAAACACAAGTATACTCACTGGACGAAAAAATGGACCTCTTGTTCTTTTAGAAGTATAAATAAAGATATCAGATTCAAAAAAATATTTTTTTTAATAATATATAATAAAGTTAGTGCCCGTAAACCTATGCTCCAAGAGGATACATTAGCTTCTCGTAAATAGGGTTCGCTTTTTAATTCAAGTGAAGTCCATTTTTTTCGTCCAGTGAGTGTACTTGTGTTTTTTCTTTGCTCACGTTTTTGTTAATAATTTCGTTAATAATTAACAGATTTTTACGAATGAATGATTTTTAGAAAGCCAAAGAATTATAGAATATCGTAAATATATGTTTTTTTCATTCAGGGATATCTAAAATTGTATTAGAGGGTGACCAAAGCAAAAAAAACTGAAAATCGTTTTTCTAAACTTTAAGCCGTTTGCGGCACGTCTAAATGACTCCCCTCCGATTGGGATGAAACTTAAAATTTATATGTATTCTAACTATCTGCATAATTTGACGGGGTGTCGCGTTAAAAATAATTTGAACATTCTAAATAAAAGCCGTTTTAGAGCCCATTTTTCAATCAAAATCTATTTTGCTCTATATCTCTAAAACTGTGCCTGATGGAAAAATTCCAACTACATATCTGAATTCAGAATGAAAAAATGTACTAGGTTCACTTATCAGATTTCTTGTGAAAAAAACCTTGTCGACTAGTGATATTATTAGCTACCATTCTGACATCTCTTGGCAAATTTTTGAATTACTTGATTTTTGGGCATACTTTTAATGACACACAACGCCGTCTTAGCGGGAAAAACATGCGTAACTACTTCGCTCCTGCCCCGCCTTAAAATAGAAGAATAAATTTTTTTTAACACTCACACACACATTCACACAGTCTTTTCGGCAACTCAGGCCATATAAGACTTTTACGATATCCTTTTGGGGTCCAGGCATTCTTATTTAAGCCATTTGGTATCCAAGTGGCAGGAACTTTGCAGCCAAGAGATTAAATAAAAAATCGCAAACATATAAAAGTAAAAAGAAATTATATTTAATTGCAATGAATATTAAAATACCTAAGATCGTGTATAATTGACAATATTTGTAAGTACATCTGATATTTCTCGAATTTGTATTCTTATTGTACCCTAGTTTAATATCAATTTTTTTTATTACAATTGGAAGATTTTCGCTGGATCAGATGTATAAGGATTCTCCGGTCCTTTCCTTTCAATTTTTTAAATAAATGTTATAATGCCCTGTTGAAAGTCGTGATTGGCGACCGAAACGTCGGCAAATAGAAATTAAATAAAATATTTTTTTTATTTAATCTCCTGGCTGCAAAGTCCCTGCGAATCCCCCCCCCCAGGAAAAAATTTCTATATACGACCCTGGTTGTAAGGCGTCAATTACTGTTCTGCATCGGGCCGCCAAAATCCTAGAGCCGGCCCTGCAGGGGGGAGTCTAATTTAAATATAAAATTTCAACTTGTGTTTTTCCGAACCTACTTTTGAGCAGCCTCGTTAAATTATTTTTTATTTATTCTAACAATAATTTCATCACATATTAGAAAATAAATAGGAGGTAATTTTAATTCCAAGTACTGTATTATTCCTAATTGGCCTCCGTTAATGACTAAAATTAATCTAAATTAAGGAATAGTCCACAAAAAAAAAAAAAAAAAAACTACACTATAATTTTACGTAGATCATAATGACATAATAAGCGGGAAAGCGGGGGAGAGTGGGGATAATTTTTTATAAATAAGACCAGTCACGGAAGCCGTTTGCAAAGCGATTTTTGTGCAAAATGTCGAAGAGAGAAGAGGAAGAAGTGCAGCATGTTGTGTGCGGACCTCCAGATCCTGAATTTCTTCAATCCATTCCAAGGATTACAATCAGTCAATTGTTTTGGGAGCATATCAACAATCAGGATGCGTCAAAAATTGCTGAGGTAAGATAGAATAGCCGAGTGTCCGTCTCTCTGTCATGCCATTTGACCAACTTCCCGTAATTATAGAGGAGGTTATGGAGACTCCAGGAAAAATACTCGGGTCCGCGATTCTCAAAAGGGGAAGCTTGATTAAGAAAAGGCGAGGGTCTGCCGCTGGCGGGGGGTCAAGGGGATCTAGTACCAGGGTTGGGCAATATCCAGATACAAGTAAGTATCTAGATACATAAAATCTTGTATTCAGATACTTGGTTTTAAAAAAGGATTTGAGTATTTTGTAATTAGATAGGCCCCTTAAAAAAATATAATAAAAAAAAACTTAAAAAAAAAAAATGCTTTTATTTAAATTGAACTAAAAGGAGAGAATTAATTTAATTTAATTAATTAATTAATTTAATTGTTCGTGTTAAAATTGTTAAATATTTATGACTTAAAATAAAAGCGTGGGGCCCTCATTGATAGCTTAAGGGATTGTCTATAGCCTCGGAATCCTCCCGAAGCGCCCCACACTTTTTTTTTTTTATGTTAAAAAACATTCACACATTTTTCTCATTCACACTCACACTCACACACACATTCACACAGTCTTTTCGGCAACTCTGGCCATTTAAGACTTCATACGATAACCGTTGTAGAGAATATATCTATTATGGGTTCAGGCATTTCTATTTAAGCCATCTGGTATCCAAATGGCTTAAATAAAATCATCGGACTGCCTGGGTCCGAACCCGCGACGTTTGGTATACGAGGTTAGCACGCTACATACTACGCCAAACTCGGGGGCGCCCACACTTTTATTTTAAGTCATAAATACTTAACAATTTTTTAATCAATTTTTAAAAACAATCTTTTAATTATTTAAACAATTTTAACAAGAACTAAATTAAACTATTTCTCTCTTTTTTTTAGTTCAATTTAAATAAAAGCATTTTTTTTTAAAGTTTTTTTTATTATATTTTCATTTTAAACTTTTTAGTTTTTTTTTTATTATAGATACAGTATTAAAAAATCTGGTATGGCTGGTCGCACACCACACAACTTTCTCTTACTTTCAGTAATCGAAAGTTGTGTTCTGTGCATGGGCGTGGGGGTGCCGCCCCCCCCCCCCAGAAAGCTCCCTGCCCTAAGAAAAATTGAGAAAATATGGGGCTTTACAGGCCCCCAGAGGATAGCTCCCCCCCCCAATCAAATTCTCTAGTTACGCCCATGGTTCTGTTCTTTTCACTCCAGATTTTTGTGACGACATATAGCCTATTGTTATGGACCCTCACCCACACACACACAAATTTTAATTTAATAAACAATAATAATAATAATATTATCATATTAGAAATATTTTATATTACATTAGTCATTGACTTGCTCTCTCTCTCTCTCTCTCGAAATGACAAGTATGAATCATCATCTATTTACCTTCTTATATAAAGAAGAGTCCTATTTCAAGCAATTAAAAAGAACTATTAATTAATAGTTTAGTTTATCGCAAAATAAATCATTATTTATTACACAATTAAAAAGGAATTAAAAACTAGACTTTGCCCTGACGAACACGTGTCGTCTCTAGTAAGGAATTTAATAAATAAATTCCTCTTTCATTTTACATAGGCGCGTGTCCGGTGTCAGGTATCATGACCGGATACCAAGAGGACAGAAATTCGAAACCCTTGCTAGATTATGTGAAAAATTAATATATTAATTGTAAAATCATCAGAAATATTTTCTGATGAGAAGAAAGATTCATAATGGACAAAGTCCACTCCAAATCGTCGCCGCAAGGTGACAAAAGGGGCTATATAAACCCTCAGAGAGCGAGCAAGAGTTAATATACCATTAGGATGCGTACAAGTAACGTCTCCCACTCATACTTTAGAATATATCTTTTGAATGCATTAAATGTAACATCTCTTTTCTATTATAATAATTGTACCATACAGTGAAAATTAAACTAAATTTAAACACATCAACTAGTTTTACTTTGGGGAAAGTATAAATCCTCTGGTGGCGGCAAATACCTAGACAACAACAAGAACCCGAAATTTGGGAAGTCGACCAGACCACAACACTATTTAGTTTCCGACAGTACGGTACATTCGAATTTCAAGATGTAAAATTTAGAAGCATGGATAAATATTTATATTTTGTTACCATGTCAATCATTTCTCCTATCTTTCCTACGAAGTACAAGAGTAAAGTGGTCTTGAGAAGATTTCAATGACAAAATGAGAATATACATTTTATAGAGCATCTAAAAAATAATTGATTTTTTGAATTTTAATAAAAATCGTTGAAGCGAATTTTGAGAAAATCGAAAAAAACTGAAAAAGTACATCAGTAAAGTACTAGTACTCTTTGGCCGATTTTGTTTAAAAGCTTATTGTCCGGTCCCGGGGGTGTTTAACTTAAATATAAAATTTCAACCTCATAGCTCAATTCCTTCATGCTTAAAATTGAACACACACCCACACACACACACACACACCCCCACCCACACACACACAGACAGACCATGTCGCGAAAACCACTTTTTTGGATTCAGGGGACCTCAAAACGTGAAGATCCATCAAAATCTCGACATCGAATTTTTGACATGAATCCAATACTTTCTCTCTATATATATATTACATATATACATAGGTAAGAGAAAGTAAAATTTAGAAGCATGGATAAATATTTATATTTTGTTACCATGTCAATCATTTCTCCTATCTTTCCTATGAAATACAAGAGTAAAGTGGTCTTGAGAAGATTTCAATGACAAAATGAGAATATACATTTTAAAGAGCACCTAATAAATAATTGATTTTTGAATTTTAATCAAAATCGTTGGAGCGAATTTTGAGAAAATCGAAAAAAACTGAAAAAGTACATCAGTAAAGTACTAGTACTCTTTGGCCGATTTTGTTCAAAAGCTTCGTGTCACGTGCCAGGAAGGTGCAAAACTTAAATAAAAAAAATTTCAACTTTTTCTCACAGACACCCACACAGATTCAAATATGCTCATGAGTGAAATCCAACAATGAGATTGTTGTTTGAAAATAATGGATGTATTTCGAGATTCAGCTCATCATATGGCTAAAATATATGCAAATGTGCAAACATGAGTCAATGCTAGGAATCTGATAATGCAGTTCACTTTTTATTTGTTTATACTTTAAGTTTATTTAACACAAATTAATTAAAAATTTGTTATTGTTAGCAACGGCTTAAGACATGCTGGTAAAATCTTTAACATTTTTTTTTTTTTAGACGAACGGTTGAGTAGTGCGTTCTCTCGCTTTAATAGAATTTGTTTTTCATTAAGTACTACACATAAAAAAATTTTCGTTCATGAAGGCTATGCACTCCGGGAGTGCCACTCCCCTTGTAAATATAAGTTATGTTGTATTTGAAGAACCTGAGGATGGGTCCCCGAAACGTAAACATAAATAAATAACTGTTGGGTCGAATTAAGACTTATTTTTCTTCACCTTCCCCCCTCGTCCACCCATGTTGACCTATCTACCGAGGACTAGTCCAGGTGATTAATAAATTTCTTTTAAATTTGCAGGTGTGCGCATTCACTGAAAATAAAGTGACATATGGAGAACTTTTACAAAGAGGGCGAAGTTTGGCAAGAAATTTTCTAAATCTAGGTTGCACTCCTGAAGATTTTATCGTTGTCTGTTGTGGAAATTCCGTTGAGTTTACCCCCTGCTGGTTGGGATGCCTTTGGGCTGGAATTATTTGTGCTCCAATCTACACCAACTTTCCTTTAGGTGAGTCAGGGAGGATTTTTTTTTTTTTGGCGCGAGTGTAGAATACTTTTTACAACTTTTTCAGGGAAAATACTCCCTCATTTTCCTTTATTAGCCTAAAAGAGGTGTCGGTAAGCCAATTTGATCGAGATATATGCCAAAATAACGAAAATTTTGAAGAAATACGAAAGCCACATTAAGCGTTTAAAAAATGTATTATTACTTACATTTTTGGGTATTTTCTCTCTCCATTGTAATTTAGATTAGGGTTGGTAGATTTGGAGGCTGAATCGATTTTCGATTTTCGATTTTTAAAATCGAAACCAAATAATCGATTTTTAAAAAAATCGATTTTTGCCTTAAAAAAATCGATTTTAATCGATTTTCGATTTTTTTACAAAAAATCTTTCACTCTGCCCATAAGTTGATTTTAAGGTTCTGCTTACGATTTTCAAGCGGTTTGTGGAACAAGAAAAATAGAACGTTGCATTACTGATGCCCAAATCAATTTATTCAGTCTTTATAACTTCTTTAAAGACCAACACATTGTATATGTTGTCTTTGTATATGGTATAACATACAGTATTTAGTCTTTATAACTTAAGTTTTAACGTTATAGCGTAAATTTTAACAAACCAAGTGAACCAAACATCAGCTTCTATATTTCTTAAAAAATCTGGTGGGACTCGTCGCACAGCACAACTTTCTCTTATCTTCAGTAAGCGAAAGTTGTGTTCTGCTTGTCACACCAGATTTTTGTGTGGACATATATTTAGGTTCCGACAGTAAGCTTAAGGTACATTTGAATTCAAAAAATTTTTTTTTAAACACCCTTTTTTTCTCATTCACACAGTCTTTTCGGCAACTGAGGCCATTTAAGACTTTTACTGATATCCGTTATTAGATAATACACACATATTAGGGGTCCAGGCATTCTTATTTAAGCCATTTGATATCCAAATGGCTTAAATAAAATCATCGGATTGCCTGGGGTCCGAACCCGCGACGTTTGGTATATGAGGTTAGCATGCTAACCACTACACCAAGCCCCGAGGGCTGAATTCAAGATTAAAATTTATAATCATGGGGAAATATTTATATTTTGTTTCCATTGCAACAAATTCTCCTACCTTTCCTATGAAATACAAGAGTAAAGTGTACTTCAAAATGAGAATATACATTTTAAAGAGCATCTAAAAAATAATTGATTTTTGAATTTTAATCAAAATCGTTGGGGCTATTTTTAAGAAAATCAAAAAAACCTAAAAAACTACCTCAGTAAAGTACTAGTACTTTTTGGCCAATTTTAATTAACCGCTTATTTTCTCGCTCTAGGGGGTGTCTATCTTAAATTCCAACCTCATAGCTCCTTGCAACTGACTTATTCTGATTGAGATAACTTGAGAAATTAATTAAATAGAGTTGAAAATATGATTAATAATTTTAATGATAATTGTTTATTTATTTATTTTTTTAAATAATGAACGATAAAGGAGCTAACTTCAAGATGATTAAAAAAAAAAAAAAAAAACCAAAGAATAATTTTTTTTTTTTTATAAATATAAGAGAACCATCATTATGGTAGTTTTTAATTATAGACCATATTTTAAATTAATTATGTATTATAAATGACTTTTTCTGATTCCTTTCTTTTACCTTGCTCTTTATTAACCTAAAAAAGAGCGCGGAAAATCAACTTGGACCAAAAATCTCTAAAAATAACGAACATTTTGAATAAATATGAAAATGAATTTAACCTTTAAAAAAGGTGTTTTAACATACTTTTTCGAATTTTTTTCTTGATCCATTGTATTTACCAGCTAATTAAACAGTAATTGAGCTATTTTGGTTGTGATTTCTTGAATATTAAATAAAATATAGTAGAAAAATACTTTCAAATGTGTTTTTTTTTTTTTAATCTAAAACAGAATCTACCTTAATTAACTCAAAGAAAAAACCCAAAAAAGTAAGTAATAATTACATTTTTTAATGCTTAATGTGGCCCTCGTATTTCTTCAAAACTTTCGTTATTTTGGCATATATCTCGATCAAAATGGCTTACCGCCACCTCTTTTAGGCTAATAAAGGGAAATGAGGGAGTATTTTCACTGAAAAAAGTTGTAAAAAGTACTAAACTCGCTAATGCCGTATTCTACACTTTAGCCGTTTTTTTTTTTTTAATTTAAGAAATTTTTTTTATTACAGGAGATTACGAGTTACTTCTTTCGAATATGAATCCTCGAATTGTAATCACCACCAATGATGCGTATCAACTTTTAAAAAAGGCTGCTCAAAATAAAAATCTCTCTCCACATTTTATACTAATAGACCCTCCTACTCCTTCAGGCAAACACTCTGATTATCTCCTACTTGATGATCTTTGGAAGGAATCAAAAGATGATTCAGATTTCAAACCATTTAAGGTGAGCTTTTCGTTTTAAGCTGTTTTCATGTTTTTGCCAAGAGATGGCATTAAAGGTCTTGATGAATAAACCAAAAACACAACTATCACGAAAATTTGCCAACAGATGGCAGGAGGGTAGCTATATTTAATCTCCTTCATTGGATTGATTTTTGTTGCTAAAGAATAGTTTAAAATATTATTATATATCATTTATAACAGGGGCGCGGATGGGGGGCATAAAATAAATAAATATAGGCTTATAAGTGATCTGATAATACCGGCTGTTAGACTAACCTGCCATCTTTTCACAAGAGTGCAGAACTATTTAGCCGTTAATTTTTAAATACATACCTAAATTTATTCTTTACTTTGTAACTAATTTATTTAATTATTATGGTTAAGGGGGTTCAGGAGAGACGTCTAAACGTACTTAAAAAAAAAAACTAGACTATTATAAGGAATTTTTCAATTTTTTTTATAATGAATTAAATTCATAAGAGATTATTGGGACATCGAGCTATAATTTTTTTAATGACTTATTAAAAAATTATCGTAATTAATTCTTTTGTTATCAAGCAAATACAAAAAAAACAATCTGTCCCAATAATCTATAAATGAATTTGTTTTAAAATATATAAGAAATAAAATAAGTAGATGATTTTAAACTGTAAATGTAATTTGAAAGATGGAGTATTAATTAATATTTGCTTTTATAAAAGATACATAATATATAATAACATTTATAAAGTATTTATTGTTAAAAGATCAATGAAAATCAACCAAATGCATTAAATATTATTAGCTACCATTCTGACATCTCTTGGCAAATTTTTGAATTACTTGATTTTTGGGCATACTTTTAATGACTACACAACGCCATCTTAGCGGGAAAAACATGAGTAACACCTTCGGTCCTATTCCGCCTTAAGAAGAAATTGAACGATGATTTTTGTTTTTATAAATGATTCGTTTATTTAGTTGCCAGAAGATAAATTGAAAGACCATTGTGTGGTTAGTATGTGCTCGTCAGGATCGACAGGACTTCCAAAAGGAGTCAGACATACAGATGCATCTATGATGTTCTTTTTTCATGTCTATTTACGTCTAACCAGAGAGCACCAATCGCCAATAATGACACTTACAGGTTTGTTATCAAATAAAAAATAACTTCCTTCCTGTGATATATATTTTTTGGTGGCCCTCTCCCAAGCGTCTGCCTTTTCTTTTCTTATTAGCTGGACCAACGCCATTATTTCCTGCTCAGTGTTATTTTTTATTTCCATTGCTTCCATTTCAATTTTGACAGATATACACAATGAAAAAAGAGAAACATTAGGTTCAGGTAAGGTTAGTTTCGGGCAGCCATTTTTCTGTTGCCAATTTATTACTAAAAATCCCAAAATGCTTCTAGTTGCTTCCTTCACCAAGGAAAACTTGAGATTATTCTATGTCTTAAGTTACCAAAAACTCTTTCGTGAGGCTCCTTCATAAGTTATCTGCTTCTTTTCGCAGGTCCGTTAATGGCGATTCTTCTTTCTCCATTTCTCCATTTCCTGAGCTAATCTTTTCATCGCGTCATGACCATCTTTCTCCTTCAATTCATCAATCATTTTTTCTTCTTATTCTGTTCTATCATTCCTTCCAGTACATCTTTCATTAGACAATTCCTTCTCAATATGTAACCTATCCAGTTTCTTTTCCTCAGAATAATGTTTTTAAGTAGATTTCTTTCCTCTCCTTAACACCTCTTCATTCCTCACCTTATCCGACCACTTGCTATTCAACATTCTTCTCCAAAAGCCTCAATCCTTTCCTTATCTCTCTTCAGCAATGTCCACGCCTCAGAGTCATTCATTCATAAGCACACTCCAAACTAAACACTTGACCAATCTTATCCCCAAGACGCTATTAAATGTCTCATTTGCCATTGCGATCCTTGTCTTGATCTCTCTTTTACTCTTCCAACCTTGCGTTACTTCCGTTTCTAACTATCCTCTCGCTATCTACTACTACACATATTTCTTTCTGCTATCCTACCCTCATTGCCTTTGTTAATTTTCAAGCTGTCTAGGTTTTTTAACACACATCAGCATATCATCTGCAAACCTGATGCTGACAACATTTCTTCCTTCTATGCTTATTCCCTTTTCATTCTCCCAACGTTTTCCTACCATATCTTCAATATATAAGTTAAAAAGAGTAGGCGACAAACTTAACTCCTTAAGATACGGAATACGGGTATTAGTCTCAGACAGAAACATTTTGTCTAGTGCACTCTAATCATCATGGATCATGGATTTAAATAGGTAGATCACACTTTGAGCATGACTTTCGTCTCGTGGTGGCAGACAAAGTTTTCTGGGGTCAATTCCTTGGACCGAAATAATAGAAACAGACATTTCGCCTTGTGGGTTCTAATCAATATTGTTTTAAATAGGCAGTTCATACACTGTTGGGTGCTAGTGGCTGATGTTCTTGCCGTTGTTCTGTAGGTTGCTAGGAACCTCCAAGTTTTGAACAAGATTTATTGATTCTAGAGGGTTACAGTATACATTCACTTGATGGATTCAAATAAGGACTAGCTCCGTTGAGAACTTTTAGAACTAGCTAAGGATGAGTGTGGATCACCTCGGTTATTGTAGGGCTGGCCATACGTCATCCTTGTTCGTTCCCACGGGTGTGCAAAATCAGGAGTCCTTAGATTGCTGCTATTTCCCATTCCCATAGATGATAACTCTTTACTTTTAAAAGATCGTCTTGCGTTTATCTCTTGTCTGATAGACAGACATCCGAGTTATTATTAGTGTGATGTGGATAGCTGAGTAGACCTTGTAGTAAGGAATAAAGAAAGTGCGAATGCAGCTATTTTTATTTCGTTTATTAGGCACTTCAAGTCGACCGTTTCGTTCAGATTTGCGACCATCTGCAGGGCTGAAGTGTATCAATAAAACTCCTCAAAAGCCGATTGGCGCAACTGTGCAAAATATTTAATAATAGGCTATGCGAGTCAAGGCTAGAGTTATTATTGTCTTCCTGACATGACGTAAACGTAATTCTCCAGATCTACTTTGGCTTTCCCTATTTCAAAAAACTCTTAATTTGTATTCTCATATGCCCCATCTTTGTGAAAAGATACCACCAACCTGATTAGGGTTTGGAAAAAACCGGAAAATTTTGAAAACCGGTTTTTCGGTTTTTTATAAAGCTAAAAACCGGTAAACCGGTTTTTTTTTCAACATCTGTTTAGAACGGGCCACCATTTTTGGAAGTTAAATTAATTTGTATACAACATAATTTAGAAATATTTTATGGTTTGGTACGGAAAAAGATCCCTTGACCCTTAGTATTAATAAGCAAAAAAAATGTTCCTTAAATAAATCAAGGAAAAAAAAATATTCAAAACAATATTCAATAGAATTATTTTTTAATAACCGCGCCCCTGTCTGCGACGGACCGTTGCCTTTTCTTAATTATGTAAAGAAAATTATTATTATTTTTTATTTTTTCAAACACACACTTTTTTGTTGATGTGTATCAGGATGAAGAAAGAAAAGCAGCTAGTATTTATTTCGTTTATTTAATACCCATTAGGCTGACGTTACGGTCTCGGTCGAGACCATCTTCAGAGCTCCAAAATAGCAAGGATGAGGATAAATTTTAAAAGTACAATTTTCTTTCAACATATTATATATACATATATTTTGAAAGAAAATTGTAATTTTAAAATTTATCCTCATCCTTGCTATTTTGGAGCTCTGAAGATGGTCTCGACCGAGACCGTAACGTCAGCCGACCCCGAAACCCTAAGCCCCTAGAAGATAATGTCTTCTCTCTGAGCCATGGGTCACGGGCTAATTTATAATTTGAATACAAGTATCACTGAAGAAAAAATGAAAAAATAAAAAAAGCGAATTCGGTTTTTAGGGAAAAACTCGGTTTCTCTGTTTTTGAAAATTAGCCAAAAGACCGGTATACCGGTTTCGGTTTCCACCGGTGTCCAAACCCTAAACCTGATGTTCTGCCACATAATCCTTTATTCTTATCTTGTTAGTGCATCAAAGCCACTCTTTCGCTTTAATAAATATTAAATATTTTCAAGGAGGTTACTGGACAACAGGATTGGTGCTTAGAATGCAGAGTATAATAAGAGGATTTACAAACATCTTTTTGCCCAGTTTCACCTGCGAATCCTTTATAAAAGCTGTCGAGGAATACAAGGTAAAAAGGATTCATTTCTAAATACCTTTTACGATTCATGATTTATCTCCTTTTTTTTTTTTTTTCAAGATAAATTGCACCCTAATGACAGTAGGATATTTCGGAATGTTTGCCAAATATAATTTCAAACCTGAACAAGTTGCATCCCTTAAATACATCATTTTTGGTGGATCGTCAGTTACTGATGAAATACGTGATTTAGTAAAGAAAAAAATGCAAAACGTTAAAGCAATTGAATGTTATGGAATGACAGAAATTTATATTATTCATGATTTTAATCAAACAAAATATAAAGGTTCAACCGGGAAATTAATTTGCAATTGTAAAGCAAAAGTAAGGAATTACAGATTGATGATTGACGATTGAGGAATGATTGATTGATTTTTCTTTTTTTTTTTTTAGATAATCTCAGTAGATACTGGCAAATCATTGCCAGCTAACCAGAAGGGAGAACTTTGTATTAAATCACCTGGAATCATGCAAAGGTATCATAATAATCCAAAAGCTACAGCTGACGCATTTGATAAAGATGTAAGATAACGCCATTGTATTTCTGATTAATGATTTTATTCAAATATTTCTTTTGCTACGACACTATGCATTGTTGATTAACACAATTTTGGTAGATTGCAAAAACTTATTTAGAGATCCATAAGGTTGTTCGGACATTAAAGCACTTTATTAGATTAAAAGCTAATTTTTTAATATGTTATTAATCACTATCAAATACGTTTAAAATAAAATTATGAAGCAGATCTGACGCAGGGTTATCGTGTAATTAATTATTAAAAAATTGAAATTTAACATGTAGCCTATGGGGAATAACGACGAAACGCACACATATCGAATTATATAGCCACCTCTGCAATAGATACAAAAACAAAAAAACTTACATTTTATCAATTCACTTCCGAGGAATACGTTAAAAATAAAATCAAAAGTTTCGGCAGAAATCTTTTAAAGATATTTTAACAAGAAAGTCAAAAAAATCACGAAAATGACAGCGGGCTATATTTAGAAATAAGGAAGTCACGAGACTCAGACAAGTCTGGCAACGTCGCATAAAATAATACTCTTTTCTCGCTGTCTGTTACATTTTTTTTTTCCATTTTACGATATTTTTTCTCGCAAATCGTCCATTGTGTTTAAACTGATTTGCATTAATCATTGTAATATATTAAATAAAATAAAATTGAAGGCTTTTAAGATTTAAAATAGATAGTTGATGAATGCGAATGTTGCCAGATCTATATTACGTGAAATACTGCTCAAGTCAAAAGTCATTCATTTATTATTTTTGGTAATTAAATTATTAACTTAATCCAATTATAAACTATGATAGGTCACGACTAAATTATAATAAGGAATTTTGGCATTCAAATTTTTAATTTTATTTAAAAAACAATTTAGATTATATTATGACTTACGGGGTACTGTAACGAAACAACGAAACGAACAAAGCCTTTGCAAACGCCTATAATTTAAAGACCCAGTAAATTTTAAGCATCGATAAGTAAAGAAACTTTATCTATTTGTAGAACCGTTTTCTTGCAGCCCACAAAATATGTTTTTTCTCTTTATATTTATCTTTTATTATTTTAGGGATGGTTTCATACAGGTGACATTGGCTATTACAATGACGAAGGTTATTTCTTTATTGTGAATCGGATCAAAGAGTTGATCAAATACAAAAGTCTTCATGTAACGGCGTCAGAAATTGAAGGCGTCATTTTTGGTAAAACTTTTTTTTTTTATTAATAATTAAAAGCTGGGATAATCTCTTCTTTTTTTTTTTAAGGACACCCGGATATAATTGAAGTTGCAGTGGTGGGAATTCCACATAATACCGATTGGGAACATGCAAGAGCGTTTATAGTACGAAAAGCAAACTCGAAAGTAACGGAAAACGAAATTGTTCAAATGGTCAAAGGTAATTATTCTAAATACTAGCCGCTCCGCCCTCCTGAGCCCCCTCCAGCTGGCCCGTGTCCCCCTGCGGGCAAGTGTTGCAATTTTTTACTCAATTCATTTCAGGCAATTAATAATCAAGATACATATCTGGCTTATTAAAAAATAATACTCTCTTATCTTAAGGGGGTTCAGGAGCGACGTCTAAACGTACTTAAAAAAAAAAAAAACTAGACTATTATAAGGAATTTTTCAATTTTTTTTATAATGAATTACATTCATAAGAGATTATTGGGACATTGAGCTATAATTTGTTTAATGACTTATTAAAAAATTATCGTAATTAATTTTTTTGTTATCAACAAAACAAAAAAACACCCCCCCAAAACTTTTTTTAATGAATTTATTGTTATTATTAATCACATATTAATTAAGAAATTTTTAAAATAAGCTTAGATGATTTATTTAAAAACCAACTGTCAAATAGTTCAGGATTCTTGCAATAGATGGCAGGCTAGTCTAACAGCTGATCCCCTAATAGCGTATATCTGGCCTATATTTATATATTTTTATGCTTTTATAAAAGATACATAATATATAATAACATTTATAAAGTATTTATTGTTAAAAGATCAATGAAAATCAACCAAATGCATTAAATATTATTAGCTACCATTCTGACATCTCTTGGCAAATTTTTGAATTAAGTTTACTTGATTTTTTGGGCATGCTTTTTATGACACACAACGCCATCTTATCGGGAAAAACATGCGTAACACCTTCGCTCCTATTCCGCCTTAATGGGGTTTGGGAGCCAAAACTGTTCGCATGTTTATGCCGATAAGATGGCGTTAGGGGTCTTAAAAAGTTAGCCAAAAGTCGGAAATTTGCCATCAGATGGCAGGATATATTTAATCTTATGCATTTGATTGATTTTCGTTGATCTTTTAATAATGAATAGTTTCTAAATATTATTAGATATTATTATATATATCATTTATAACAGTATATAAATATAAGCTTAATAAGTGATCAGATAATGTAGTAAAATAACCAGTCCAGCCACCTATCGGCAGAATTCTCGACTATTTTGACGGTTTTTTAATTACAAATCATATAAACTTACTTTAAATTTTTCTTAATTTATATGTGATTAATAATAATAATAAATTCATTTTTTAAATTTCGAAAAAATTTTAAATTATTGAGACTGTTGGTTTTTCTGTATTTGCTTGATTACAAAAAAATTAATTTTCATTTTTTTTTTAAACATTCACTCTTTTTTCTCATTCACACAGTCTTTTCGGCAACTTAGGCCATATAAGACTTTATACGATAACAGTTGTATAAGATAATATCTATTGGGGTTCCAGGCATTTCTATTTAAGTCATTTGGTATCCAAATGGCTTAAATAAAATCATCGGACTGCCTGGGGTCCGAAAGGCGCCCTACGGCCTCTAAGATATAGCCCAGCGAATGTGATTTTATCATATTCTTTTCATCGATTGTCTTAAAAAATTGATTGTTTTCTTTTAAATTAAATGAATTTAATTCCAAAAATAATAAATAACGTATATAGAGGCTTATTAATTAAATTTTTTTTATTTTGCAATATATAAGCCTTAATTTGATGTTTTAAGGCTGTGGAGAATTACTCAGGATTCGTATAAGCCTTAATATTTAATTTTTTGGAATTCAAAATTTTCTTAAACATGAAGGAATTGAGCTATGAGACTGAAATGTTATATTTAAGTTAAACACCCCCGGGACCGTGAAAATAAGCTTTTAATCAAAATCGGCCAAAGAGTACTAGTACTTTACTGATGTAGTTTTTCAGTTTTTTCGATTTTCTCAAAATGAAAGGGCTTTTACCATTCTTCAGGCCCGCCCGAGCCCGCCCGTAATTTTTTCATGGCCTCCAAAGCCCGCCCGGCCCGCGGACCGGGCCGGGCGGGTAACGGGCCTACGGGCCAACCCGTACCCGTGCAGGGCTCTAATCGGGGGTTCGGATCCCAGGCAGTCCGATGATTTTATTTAAGCCATTTGGATACCAAATGTCAAAGTCAAAGTCTTATATGGCCCAAGTTGCCGAAAAGACTGTGTGCATGTGTGTGTGAGTGTGAATGGGAAAAAAGTGTGTGTTAAAAAAAACATGGGGAATGACTTCCCCGAGACTTTCTCGTATATTCTATTGGAATTACGTCTGGGTGTGTGTGTGAACACGATTGCTTAAAAACCAAAGCAGCTAGATTGATGAAATTTGGTATATGCTCCTTACACTAAAATTGTAGATTTCTATCAACTTTTGGAGTAAATACGTCACTTGGAAGTAGTACTTTACCTAATAAGTTTTTTCAGAAATTTTGAAATTTTCAATTTCTTTGTTATATTATGATAAAATACTCAATTTTAAAAAGTTTTTATTTTTTGACATTTTTCCGAAAACTGAATAGTTTTTGAAATAATCACAGAAGAAAACGACATTTTTCGTAAAAGCAAAGAAAAAAAAAACAAAATCATACAGGTGTCATTAAAAAACATGTAAATATAAACAAATTCGCTGAGGAAATTACAGGATGCAAGAAATTTGCCCGCCAAAGGCGGGCAATTGCTCGCTGAAGGCGAGCAAGGGGGTCCAGGGGGCGAAGCCCCCTGGCAAAATCGGCGCCCTAGTTGAGCTTCGCCCCCCCCCCCGCCCTCAAAGGCTGGTTACGCCGCTGCTGGTCTCCGAACCCGCGACGCACAGTGGGCTGAAATCGAAAAAAAAGCGGCCATAATTATCTTTTTTTGGGCGGATTTTTACAAAATTAAAACTATACATACAGAATCATATGTTCTTCTATACCCTTCAATATTTTCATATTTTACGGAAAGGGGTTGAAATTACCCCTTGACAAAGTTGAAAAAAAAATTATGATGTGTGAAATATAAAATAAAACTCATGTCAAAAAATCAAAAAAAATATGCGTTTTACAAAAATGACATTTATTTTTACAAAAAACATACCTGGGGTGAACTACCCCTTACTGAAGGGAGCAAAAAAATAATTTTTTTTTGATAATTACAAGCAATATGTCTTTATAAACATTTTAATGGATGCTGATTCCAAAGATGTCATCTATTTTTACTAAAAACATACATGGGGTGAACTACCCCTTACTCAATGTGTTAAACAAAATTTTGCTCTGATAATTACAAGCGATATGTCTTTATATACATTTTCAAGGTCACTGGTTACAAAAATGTCATTTATTTTTACAAAATATATAGTTAGGGTGAACTACCCCTTACTGAAGGGAGCAACAAAATATTTTTTTTTTTTGCAATTACAAGCAATATGATTTTATATATATTTTAAAGGTCACTCGTTACAAATATGTCATTTATTTTTACAAAATATATAGATGAGGTAAACTACCCCTTACTCAAAGGGTCAAAAAATAATTTTTTGATATAAGCTTATACAAGCAATACGTCTTTATATACATTTTAATGAATTGCTGATTACAAAGATGACTTATTTTCTCTTCCCTCAACATTGGGGGGTTTGGGGGGGGGGGGGCTCCGAGCCCCTTGGGCCCCTTGGAGTCAGCTTCTATGTCTCGGTCATTATACTTAAATAAAAATTATTTTCTAAAAAATAAATATCATTACTATAATATAAAGCTCTAGCCACTAAATTCTGTTTTATGTTCCTGTTTACCACTCTCTCTTGCTGATTGGCCAGAGACAAAGTAAGTGGAGTCAGTGAAGGAAATTTAAAACTTTAAAATTTTGCGCCGAAGTCGAGCAATTGCAAAATTTCCAAACAGTGAGCAAGAATAAATTTGATGCATTTGCTCATCGAAGGCATGTAAGGGGGTCCAGGGGGGCTTTATCACTTGTATACAAAAATAATATAGTTATTTCAATAATATTAATAAGAATATGAACAAGAAAAGATACAATTTTCAAATATTGGATATTCCCTTTTAATAGATTATTTTTTCAAAAGATTTCAAAATTTGAGGCCCCATAAGAGGCCACCATAAATTTTTATGGTCATTCTAATAATAGCCTGATTTTATTTTGTCCATCAGCCCTTTGTCACGTTTCAATATTATCTGTAAAGCAGAGAGAAGTTCATATGGTTTGAGGGAAATCACTTGTTTTTCTGCCGATTTAATTATAAAAAAATTAATAAAAATTCGGCGGGCAAATTCGGGCAAAAAGTTTCGATGCAATCATGTTCTACATGTATTCTAGTTTCAGGATCTATTGAGTTTGTTAGGGATCCGCATGGATCCCATATACTTTTTTGAAATTGAAAAAAATTTATATTGCTTTTTTTTTACTTACAAAAAAAATTTATTTAAAAATAAATAACTGAAATACAAGAAAAACAAAAATATTTTCAGAAAGAAGATTAATTTATCTATGATTCAAAAAAAAATTCATTAAAATTGGATTAATATTAATACATGAAAAAAATTCCTGAATATCGACTTAAAACGCAAAGAAAAGTTAGTAAGTTATCTTGCCCACTTTGGCGCTCTATAGCTCTGGTTTGGGTTGGGTAAAAAAAAAATGAATTATTGTCCTGAGGTCCACATATAGTCTATTATTGGTGTGCAAAACGTTGTTTTTATATTTTGAAGTTCATTTTTTCGAATTATGGCCGCTTTTTTTCCTATCTCAGCCCACTGTGCGACGTTCTGGTATAGGAGGTTAGGCACGCTACCAACTACTCCAAGCCCCGTGGGCTCATAATTTTTTAATAACTCGTTGAAATTTGTGAAACAAATGAATTTGTTTATATTTACATGTTTTTTAATGACACCTGTATGATTTTGTTTTTTTTTTCTTTGCTTTTACGAAAAATGTCGTTTTCTTCTGTGATTATTTCAAAAACTATTCAGTTTTCGGAAAAATGTCAAAAAATAAAAACTTTTTAAAATTGAGTATTTTATCATAATATAACAAAGAAATTGAAAATTTCAAAATTTCTGAAAAAACTTATTAGGTAAAGTACTACTTCCAAGTGACGTATTTACTCCAAAAGTTGATAGAAATCTATAATTTTATTGTAAGGAGCATATAACAAATTTCATCGATCTAGCTGCTTTGGTTTTTAAGCAATCGTGTTCACACACACCCGGACGTAATTCTAAAAGAATATACGAGAAAGTCTCGAGGAAGTCATTACCCATATTTTTAATTTATATAATTCAATCCTATTTGAATCCATAAAAATTTAGGAGAAAATATAGAAATTTTTTTAGATGTATTTAGGCATTAAAAATAAAATAAAAATATTTAATTAAAATATGGGGATTGACTTCCCCGAGACTTTCTCGTATATTCTTTGGATTCCGTCGGGTGTGGTGTAACACGATTGCATAAAAACCAAAGCAGCTAGATCGGTGAAATTTGGTATGCTCCTTACACTAAAATTGTAGATTTCTATCAACTTTGGAGTAAATACGTCACTTGGAAGTAGTACTTTACTTAAAAGTTTTTTCAAAAATTTTGAAATTTTCAATTTTTTTGTTGTATTATGATAAAATACTCTATTTTAAAAAAAGTTTTTATTCTTTGACATTTTTTCGAAAACTGAATAGTTTTTGAAATAATCAAAAGAAGAAATAGAAAATTTTCGTTAATTTTGATAAAAAATCAAAACAAAATCATACAGGTGTCATTAAAAAAAGGGCAAATATAAACAAATTCATTTGTTTCACAAATTCATTTGTTTATATTTACAAAATTTTTTAATGACACCTCTATGATTTTGTTTTGATTTTTCTTTCCAAAATTTACGAAAAATGTCTTTTCTTCGTTGATTATTTCAAAAACTATTCAGTTTTCGGAAAAATGTCAAAGAATAAAAACTTTTTAAAATTGAGTATTTTATCATAATATAACAAAAAAATTGAAAATTTCAAAATTTCTGAAAAAACTTATTAGGTAAAGTACTTCTTCCAAGTGACGTATTTACTCCAAAAGTTGATAGAAATCTATAATTTTAGTGTAAGGAGCATATACCAAATTTCATCGATCTAGCTGCTTTGGTTTTTAAGCAATCGTGTTCACACACACACACACCCAGACGTAATTCTAAAAGAATATACGAGACAGTCTCGAATGCCCATCCCCATATGTTTTAATTTATATAATTCAAGTTCTATTTGAATCCATAAAAATTTAGGAGAAAATATAGAAATTTTTTTTAGATGTATTTAGGCATTAAAAATAAAATAAGAATAATAAATTAAAAAATTTCACCTAATATTGTTTAAAATATAAAATTAATTCGACTTGTAAAAACGAATAAAAATAAATCTAATAATAGAAAACAAATATAAATCTCTGAAGATGAACAAATCGAACGACACTCAACCAACAACACATGAATGGCCGAGAAAGAGATAAAGTAGAGCGCTACTTTTGCACAGAGAAAGAGAACGTAGTTATATTCATTCACTCTTATCCCCACACTCTCATATGCACAGGCTTCTAGAATCATCTCCATCAATTTCGATGAAAAAAAATTATCTATTTACTCACACACATGTTAAATTATCTTTTTTATTTGATATTATTTTTTTATTTTGGATACAGATGAGAATATCAAGAGAATATTGATAAAACGAAAAAGAATATTCAAAATAATTAATAATAAAATTAATAAATCATTCTTTTTACGATTATGTAATAAAAATGAAAAGGATTAAAAAGGAAAATAAATACCTAGGAAAGAGAAGAGAAGGTTGGATGGAGGTCGGCGTTTTGAAAATGGAAATAATCGTGGAGAAAAGACATCGTGGATCAGTTGTCGAGATTGCATCCTCGGGTGCTTGTTAATCAGGCGGGATTTCTTTTGGAAGCATCTTCACTGACCGTGGGGCGCATACTGAAGGGGTGGCGACGCCGGCAACTAGTGTCGAACAATCGAAACAATAGTGTCACGTGACATCAATGTTGCTCTGCTATTGGTCAAATAATCCAAGGCATTAATTGAAAAAAAGAAATCTGGTGTGACTGGTCGCCAGAGTTGGCAGGTTTTATCCCGCCGAGTATAATACACGGTTTTATACATGTATAAAACTATCGCGGATAAAACTAGGCCGATGTATAAAAAGTATAAAACTGTAAAAAAACCAACCCCCCCCTGAAAAAAAACAGCTTAAAAGCTTTTCATATTTTATAATGTTTTAAAGCATTGACGATGTTGTTTGCTTTTTATTTAGTGAATAATATAAACAAAATGTTGATAATTGAAAAATGAAATTTTATTTGAATTTCCTTCGTCGTCGGGTTTGCGCATGCGCATCCAAGTTTTATACATTTTATACGTTTTATCCGCAATTTTTGTATAAAACTGCAAAATCGTGTATAAAACCCAACTCTGCTGGTCGCACAGCATACAACTTTCTCTTACCTTGAAAAGATGTGATATATGCTTGTCGTATCAGATTTTTTTGTGTCGACATATATTTAGTCAAGATGTAAAATTTATAAACATGGGAAAATATTTATATTTTGTTTCCCTGGCAAATACCATGTTTCATTTACCGTCTTGGTCCCGTCAAGATGCTGTAATTATTTTAGAAGAAAAGTAGTAGAGAGGAATAGGCCTCGCCTCTTGGTAGGGATTTCCCGTCCCAAGTGATGAAACTTTTCTAAATTAAATTGGCTTTCAATTAATTTAAATTTTAAATATTTTGGCCAACTTCCCTTACTTTCTTTTCCGTTTTTTTTTTTTTTTTTCATTCTCTGTATGCTGTTGCCATCTCATGAAGAAATGGCGAACTAAATTTTTTAAAAATAATATGGCGGGCAAGACTCGGCTATTTCCGCCAACCTTCGGACTCCCCAATCTCAACATCAGTCAATAATTCCCTTTAAACGATTAAATACTATTTCCATGATCAACCAAATGTATTTTGTGGCTTATATATGTGTTTAACGCTAACATTTATTTTACAATTTACTACAATTTAATTATTATCAATTTATTTCATACATAAATTGAACTATTCTTTCATTGAATTATAACCAACAACCACACCATGTTGGATCACTGGTTCTCGTCCGATCACCAAAGTTAAGCAACATCGGGCATGGTCAGTACTTGGATGGGTGACCGCCTGGGAACACCATGTGTCGTTGGTTCATTTTTTTTTTTTTTTTGTTATTTAAATTGTAGTTTTTATTTTTCTAAATTAATTTGTAAGTTAATATAATCTATAAAATCAATTAATTTTTCTTTTCGTTATTATTTTTAAGATAAACTTCCCGAATATAAATGGCTTCACGGAGGGGTTCAATTTTTGAATTCATTGCCGAAAACACCATCAGGAAAAGTGAAACGTCATGATCTTAGAGATATGAAGTGTTTGAAGTAATATTAATAAGAAAAAACATACATGTATTAATAAAATAGGTAAGAGAAAATAAAAAATTGATGATCATCTTTTTTTTTTTTTTATTCTATTCTTGTAACAAACAAACTGTAAAAAAAAACTTAAATAAATAAATTAATTTAGTGTTTTTTTGTTTTTTTTTTTTAATACCCTTAAAAAATAATTTTAATTAATTATTTTTCAGAAATTTTTATTAGCTGACATGTACAGTTTCAGACTGAAATTTATTTCAATTAGATTGGCTACCAATAACTGAAATAAATAGAGACTGGGTTTAAATGGCCTTAAAAGAAATTAAAATTTGGATACTTAAATTGCCACAGTCTAATCCAGTCAGTCAAAGAACAGTTTTAGTTAAATTGTTATATACAACATTATTCAATTTTACTTTTTGCGTTTTGTTTTTCGCCCTCCTGGACCTCCCGCCGTGGGACTCTCGCCTTTATTATAAGAAGATATGCCCCCTCCTTGGGCGGGCTTCGTGTCTGAGAGGAGGGCTACGCCCCTGGACCCCCTCAGCTGGCTTGGGCCCTCCTACGGCAGACTCTCGCCCACAAAGCCCTCTATAAGACGGCAAAATTTTGTTTCAAAATTCCAACGGGAAGTTGGTCAAAAAGTGTGACAGATGGACGGACAGACGGACACTTCGCGATTATAATATATAATATACTATAGATGAGGCCGGTCGAGCTAGAATTTTCCCGGGCCGCTGTGACTTCCCAATCCGGCGCTGGTTTCAGTCATCTAGTGTGATTATCATCATGGGCGTAGCCAGGGAGAGGGGGGGCATTGCGCCCCCCTGGCTAGTCCTTAAAATTAAAAAAAAAAAAAAACAAATATATATTTTTCCCATTGGGAATTTTTTTTAACGCCCCAATTCATTACATTAATTTAATTTTTTTTTTTTTTTAATTTAAATAAATAATTAATAATCTAGGTATATATTAATTGCAACCCCCCACCCCCCCCTCTCGCCCTAACGAGGGGTTGCCCCCCCCCCTAACAAGATGTCTGGCTACGCCCATGGCAAGGCGAGTTCTCAATAAAATGAATTTTATTTTTATGTATATAATACCGTTTTTATTAAGTCATGCCAATCTTAAATAATCAAGATAATCTTTCTATTCTAAGAAAATTCTTTTTTTTATTAAAATTGGACTATGAAAATAAAAAAAAAAAAAAATTAAAAATAAAAATCTAAATTCTCCTTTGGACGTTTCGATATTGTGAAGATATAAAACAAAAAGCGAGAAACCACAAGCCGCTGACTATTATAACAATTGTCTTTGTAATATATTATTGTATACATGGGCGTACCCAGCGAGGGGCAGGGGGGCAGCTGCCCCCCCCCCTAGAAGCAACAAAAAAAAATTAAATGTTTGTAAAGTGATGAAACGAAACAAAATTGGTGGTTGGCGACGGGGAATGATTCTTTTTGTTAGGACTCGAGGGTTTTTAGGCCTTTAATTCGAAGGCTTTCACCCTAGCTATGTCACAATCTGGACGACCATGATCTGCCCCCCCCCCCCCCGGAAGACCATGATCTGACCATGCCCCCCCCCCCCCTAGATTTGATTCTGGGTACGCCCATGATTGTATACAGTGTGCTCAAGTTATTTGTTAATAGAGATCAGTCTGTATTTAATTATATTACACATTTCTAAAGTTAGTAAAATGTTATTGTTATCAAAAACATATAACCAAGTATTTATTAATTTAAATAAGCGAAAAATGTAGGTACCGCCGGGAGTTGCACCACGGATCTTGTCGATTTACGCTCAACATGCCCTACTGTTGGACCACAGTACGCACTCGCTTATTTAAATTATGATAGATCGCTGATTTCAGTCTACTAGAGAAACGCCGCTCAAATCAAGCGTTCAGATTTCTCCGCTACTGAGGCGCGACAAGATCCGTGGTGCAACTCCCGGCGGTACCTACATTTTTCGCTTATTTAAATTAATAAATACTTGGTTATATGTTTTTCATAATTACCTCATGGACCAACACATGATATATATAATTCTTTATTTTGTTATTGTTATCCTCGTTCACCAATATTTTCACGTTATCATAATCAAATTGATGGCCATACTCTAAAAAATGTTCAGACTGGTTCTCCCTTTCTGACGTCATATTGATGTTGATATAATCGCCTAGATAATTTTTATTTGGTCTTTTCTATATAGACTTTATCGACACACTCTAAACATTTTAACATATAAACCACCCCAGAGTGGTCAGAAGTAGCAATGTCTAGAGTCCTGATGAAGGGAGGCGTTGAGTCCCCCGAAACGTCGACTGAATAGTAGAATAAAATTTGGCCTGGCATTTTCAAATGTCGTTTATCATTTTTATTTTTAATATTTAGAAAAATTTTAAATATTTTAAACTGTACATTGCAATCAGCTGTCAGCTAATATTTAAAAAAATCTGCACGTCCATCTCGCAAGCTTCTAAGTAAACCTTGGAGAATATATGAAATTCTGCTTGAACTGTTTCTTGAATATTCTTATTTAAACCAGTGGTTCCCAACCTGAGGGCGATCGCCCCCAAGTGGGCGATTTGGGATGTCAGGGGGCGCTATTCAAAGGGCGAAAAATTATTAGAGTTAAATAAAATTTAAAAGAATAAATCAAAGAGAAAAATCTCCTATTTACAAACATAAAAATAAAATAGTCTGAAGATAATTCCAACCCTCTAGAATTGATTAATAATTTTTGTCATTTTTGTTTTCATTTAATAAAGATTGACCGAAAAAAGATTCATTTTTTGTTCATAAAAATAAAATTATTATTAGATTTTTAAAAGGTTACGCCAGGAAAGGAATCAGACAAAAATCCTTAATCAATCTTTATCTAATTTTTAATTTCGATTGCCGACGTGTTTCGGACGCAAATCGCATCCTTCCTCAGGACAACAGGTAGTATCATATATGTATTTTACAAACTACCGATTGTCCTGAGGAAGGATGTGATTTGAGTCCGAAACGTCGGCAATCGGATGGGCCAAAAAAGGTTGGGAACCACTGTTTTAAACCATTTGGTATCGAAAATCGGACTGCCTGGGATCCGAACCCGCGACCCTTGGTATAGAAGGCAAGCACGCTACCAACTACACCAAGCCCGAGGGCCATTTAGTGTAATGAAAAAATTGAAAGTTAATTATATCAATTGATTTTATTGCAAACAAAATAATAATAATAATAATACAATATTTTAAACAATAACAAATTATTTTTTTCCCCTTCTTGTTTCTTCTAGTCCAAGTGATCAGGAATAAAAGAACAAATTAACGCAGCCATTTCTTTATTTTTATATTTTTTTGCTATTTTCAGTATACTATTTCTGAATGATCTTGGTAGCTCTTGTCTAAAGAGAGGCGCCCCAGCGCCTATAAGTATCCTCGTTGTGGTGGAATCTCCTTCGGCAAGTGCATAAGCCAGAGCGCTATAAAGATAATTCTCCCTTGTTCGTTTTAACTCGTGAGCGGAAAGTTGACTAAAAGTGAATTGTATTGGATGGAAATTAATTAATATATCAATAATATTTACATGTTTGTATTTAATAGCCGTTAAAAGAGATGTATTTCCATTTTTATTCAATGTTAAATAACGATCAGCATTGAAATTAAGTAACAATTCAGTCATTGTTAAATCGCCGTGTTTACAGGCAATTATAAGCGCGGTATACTCGTTATTTCTACTTGTACTATTTACATTCACGTTTTTGCTTAGCAAATAATGCGCCAAGCAGATTCTTTGGTAGGCGACGGCGACCATGAGAGGCGTGAAGCCGCAATTCAAAAAAGGGTTCAAAAGGGCGCCGTATTGGTGAAGTAGATCGACAATATTCGTGAAGCCCTTCACACAGGCATATTCCAGAGCTGTGCCTTGAAGCGGGTCCGTGGCATTGATATCAGCGCCCGAAATTAAAAGGATTTTTACAATTTCATAAAATCCTTTTTTTGCAGCTAGAATCAACGGCGGTGGATGTCCATTTTCAATATTAGCATTGCGATTTAATAAAAACTTGACAATCTTTTTATATTCTTTACGTACTGCTAAGCCCAAAGCACATTCACCTTTTGTGGTAATTTTATTAATAGCTGCTCCTTTATTAACAAGAATTTTGACACACTTGAAGAAACCATTCGCACACGCTTCCATTAACGGAGTGAAATCTTTATAATTCCTCTCTTCAATATCCGCTCCTCTTGTGATTAAAATCTGAACAAGTTCGAAATGTCCGTTGCTTGCTGCCAACGTCAATGGCGATTCCGCGGCGTCTTTTGCCCTTTGCAATTCTTCTCTGTGTGTAATTAAAAGCTTCAAAATGTTGATATCTCCTCGTTGAGCTGCCTCTAAAATTGGCGTTCTTCGATATTCATTTAGATGATTTTTATTTGCGCCGGATTCTAAAAGATAAGTGACAACTTGTTCGTTTCCGTTTAAACAGGCAAGTGTTAGAGCTGTTTCTTTTAAATTAGCGGATGCTAAATTAATTGAAGCCCCATTTTGATGTAACAATTTAACACAATCAATATATCCCCGACTGGCGGCGATCATAAGAGCGGATTCTCCGTTTCCATTGAATTGATCGATTTCTTGCGGGTGATTTAATATTAATTCAATTGACTCGACATTTCCAGCAAGAGTTGCATAATGCAAGGGAGTGAAACCGCCAGTGGTAATTGCGGTAAATGGAATACCGTCTTGGTCTTCTAGACAAAGCTCTAAAATATTATTAAATCCATAAAATGCACTGTCTAATACGGCAGTTGAATTGCCCAAATGTAAATCGCAATTTGGTATAGTCGTATAAAATACTTTTGCAATTTCTTTCCAACCGGCAGTTGCTAGATTCCAAAAAGAATTTCGAAAATATTGTCTAAACTCAAGATCAGGTTGTTTTTTAAAATGTTTAATATATTTTTTATTCATTCGCTCGTTAATTCCTTCAAAACTTGATTCCATTTCAGATACTAAAAGAGTCGATTGTTTTTTAAGTTTTTTAAACTCCTCGGATGACGTCACGGGTGTTGATTTCTTTGTATGACCGAATATTGTTAGAGAAGGATCATAGAAATTGGATGATTCATATTCCTCAAATGGCTGTCTTTCATCTTGAAGAATTTTCAGCTGCGGTGTCTCTAAAACTGGTGGATCCGGCTGCGGTGTCTCTAAAACTGGTGGATCCGGCTGCGGTGTCTCTAAAACTGGTGGATCCGGCTGCGGTGTCTCTAAAACTGGTGGATCCGGCTGCGGTGTCTCTAAAACTGGTGGATCCGGCTGCGGTGTCTCTAAAACTGGTGGATCCGGCTGCGGTGTCTCTAAAACTGGTGGATCCAGCTGCGGTGTCTCTAAAACTGGTGGATCCGGCTGCGGTGTCTCTAAAACTGGTGGATCCGGCTGCGGTGTCTCTAAAACTGGTGGATCCGGCTGCGGTGTCTCTAAAACTGGTGGATCCGGCTGCGGTGTCTCTAAAACTGGTGGATCCGGCTGCGGTGTCTCTAAAACTGGTGGATCCGGCTGCGGTGTCTCTAAAACTGGTGGATCCGGCTGCGGTGTCTCTAAAACTGGTGGATCCGGCTGCGGTGTCTCTAAAACTGGTGGATCCGGCTGCGGTGTCTCTAAAACTGGTGGATCCGGCTGCGGTGTCTCTAAAACTGGTGGATCCGGCTGCGGTGTCTCTAAAACTGGTGGATCCGGCTGCGGTGTCTCTAAAACTGGTGGATCCGGCTGCGGTGTCTCTAAAACTGGTGGATCCGGCTGCGGTGTCTCTAAAACTGGTGGATCCGGCTGCGGTGTCTCTAAAACTGGTGGATCCGGCTGCGGTGTCTCTAAAACTGGTGGATCCGGCTGCGGTGTCTCTAAAACTGGTGGATCCGGCTGCGGTGTCTCTAAAACTGGTGGATCCGGCTGCGGTGTCTCTAAAACTGGTGGATCCGGCTGCGGTGTCTCTAAAACTGGTGGATCCGGCTGCGGTGTCTCTAAAACTGGTGGATCCGGCTGCGGTGTCTCTAAAACTGGTGGATCCGGCTGCGGTGTCTCTAAAACTGGTGGATCCGGCTGCGGTGTCTCTAAAACTGGTGGATCCGGCTGCGGTGTCTCTAAAACTGGTGGATCCGGCTGCGGTGTCTCTAAAACTGGTGGATCCGGCTGCGGTGTCTCTAAAACTGGTGGATCCGGCTGCGGTGTCTCTAAAACTGGTGGATCCGGCTGCGGTGTCTCTAAAACTGGTGGATCCGGCTGCGGTGTCTCTAAAACTGGTTGGGATCCTCCATCTCCTTCATGTTCTGTCGGTGGCTTCAATTGGGCTGCTGCCCTTTCTTGAAAACGCGATAATAATATATCTAATTCCGCCTCGACTCTTCTAAGTATTTGTTCGTCTTCTAATTTTTTTGCACTTTCTTCTTGATTTTTATTCGATTCTGCCATCACTATTTAATATGTTATAATTAAACTAACTGCGTGTAATTTTATTTGACTAGTAGAGTTCAAATTTTAATCTATAATGGATTATGAGAGAAGAGCACAAAAGAGAAGGCAATTCAAGAGAGGGGGACTTCCCTTCCCCTTCCCCTCTCCCCTCTCGCTGAATTCTAAAAACATTTAAATTTACATTCTATTTTTACAAATTTTATATTTAAGTCAAGCACTCGCCCCCCCCCCCTCAAGGGGTGAAAATAAGCTTTTGAACAAAATCGGCCAAAAAGTACTAGTGTACTTTACTGATGTATTTTTTCAGTTTTTCCGAATTTCTCAAAATTTGTTCCAAAGATTTTGTTTAAAATTCATAAATGAAATTAATTTTTAAATGCTCTTTATTATATTTACAAGTAATAGATAAAAGGGAAATTACACAGGGGGTAATCGGGTTGCCATAGCAACAAAATATAAATATTTTCCCATACTTATCTTAAAATTCGAATGAACCGTACTGTGGGAAATTAAATACATGTCGACACGAAAAACTCTGGAGTGACAAGCACAGAACACAACTTTGGAATAATAAAAAAATAAACATAGCTGCTTGGACCTTTTATTTATTCTACTATACATGTATAAAAATCTGGTGTGACTGGTGTGCTTATCACACCAGATTTTTTGTGTCGAGATATATTTATTTATTTATTTTCAAAAAAAAAAAAAAAAAAAAAAAACCCTTTTCGGCTACAGAGGCCATTTAGGGGTTCTTTATTTAATTGAAAATACATAGTATCGATGGCTACCAGGGGGGGGGGGGGCGTTCCACACGCTGATTGCCGGCCGATATATTAGATTGACCGATATATTATTAGAATTTAATAAATATATTTATTTATAAATATTTATATTTTGTTTCCATGGCAACCATTTCTTCTATCTTTCCTATGAAGTATACAAGAGTAAAATGGCCTTCAAACAATTTTGAGAGCAAAATGAGAATATACATTTTAAAGAGCATCTAAAAAATAATTGATTTTTGAATTTTAATCAAAATCGTTTGAGCGAATTTTGAGAAAATCGAAAAAAACTGAAAAAGTACATCAGTAAAGTACTAGTACTTTTTGGCTGATTTTGATTAAAAGCTTATTGTCACGCCCTAGGGGTGTGTCTAACTTAAATATAAAATATCAACGTCCTAGCTCAATTCCTTCATGCTTTAAATTGAACAGAGAGACAGGCCATGTCGGGAAAACCACTTTTTTGGATTCAGGGGACCTCAAAACGTGTATATCCATCAAAATCTCTGACATGAATTCAATACTTTCTATATATATACATACTGTATAGAGGTAAGAGAAAGTAGAAAATAAAAACCAACGATTGATTGCTCTGAAGATGGTCCTAAATAGGACTGAAACGTCAGCTCTGAAGGGGAGAAAAAATGAAATTACGCTTCAGTAGGCGAATTAGAAAATAAAATCCTTTGAAAAGCTCTTCACGCGCTCGAGTGAACAATCATCTCAAGGGCGGATAAAAGGGGAAGAGATAAAGGGGGTAAGTAAGAGAAAGTTGTGTACACAATAGAGAATAAAAAAAAAGATCCAACGACATACAACAGCATCGCACTTGACAAGAAATTATCACTCATTAAAAAAATTATATTGATTAGAATCATTCATTGGAATGAATTTCGTTGTAAGATCTATCAGAGAATGTATTCGTTGATGAATATTAAGATTAGTCTTTCTAGAATATTGTTTATTGCATACACGACACTGATAACGTTTTTCACCTGAATGTACTCTTTGATGTGTATTAAAATAAGATCTATCAGAAAATTGTTTATTACAAATATCACATTGATAAGGTTTTTCACCAGTATGAATTCTATAATGTGTTTTAAGATGCGAGGGTTGTGAAAATTGTTTAAGGCATATGCCACACTGATAGGGCTTTTCGCCTGAATGCATTCGCTGGTGTATTTTTAGTGTGCCATTCCGAGAAAATTGTTTTAAGCACACATCACATCGATAAGGTTTTATACCTGAATGGATTTGCCGGTGACTTGTAAGATTTGTTTTTTTAGAAAATTGTATATTGCATATTTCACATTTATATTTAAGAAGAGAATTCTTTTTTTTCTGAGATAAATTTTTCTTAGATCTTGTTTTTTTGCCTAAAATGAAAGAATATAAATTAATATCATGTTAGATTTGTTTTAGATCAGCGTTTCACAGACTTTTTTTTTTAATCAGAGAATTAAATGCAAGTAAGAAAACACAACAAGGTTTTTAAAGTGAAACTTTTATTTGATCCCCTCAAATTTTTTCGCTCTTGTCAGCTTGTCGCTTTACAAGCCGTGACGTCAAAGGCCCTGATGCTACAAGCCATGACGACAAAAATTGGAAAGTTGAAATTTAATATATATGACGAATTATAAAAAATAATTGTGAGATTTAATTATTCAATTTTTTAAATTGATAAAATATAAATTTTAAAATAATTTAAAATGATTCAAATACTAAATAAATTTTGTTCTCAGTTTTTAACATGCGTCTATTGGTTTCCCATTTTCATTCTCATTTTTCAATTATTAAAAACGCGATTTTAATACCCTTAATTGAATAATTTTCTGAAAATTTTCAATTAAACGCCTACGATCTGAAAAAAGTTTCACTTGCATCGTGGTTTCATAAAATCTTCAAATTGTTGAGATTACTTGTCTGTATTTTTAATAATTTTTTTTTTATTTTTTTTTTCAATAAAAAAGAAAAAGCTTATTAAGCTTTTTCTTTCTAAAACCAGCCCTTCATCTGCCTTAAAAATACAGACAAGTAATCTCAACAATTTGAAGATTTTATAAATATAATATATTTACCTAGTTTCTTGATTAAGTCAAATTTAACTTTAATAAAAGTATTAACTGTATTTTGAATACACTTCATAGAATGTTTTTGAAGAAAGATTAAATTAATAAAATTTGTATTACATAATCCACAAGTGAAGACAGGACCTAAAACAAAAACAAAAAAAATCTGGTGTGACAAGCACAGGACACAACTTTCTCTTACCTTAGGTAATCGAAAGTTGTGTTCACACCAGATTTTTCGTGTCGATATATATTTAGTTTCGGCCGATATTTTGAGAATATACATTTTAAAGAGAATGTAAAAAATAATTGATTTTTGAATTTTAATCAAAATCGTTGGAGCGAATTTTGAGAAAATCGAAAAAAAACTGAAAAACTACATCAGTAAAGTACTTGTACTCTTTGGCCGATTTTGATTAAAAGTTTATTTTCACGCTCCCGGGAAGTGTTTAACTTATATATTAAATTTGAGCCTCCTAGCTCAATTCCTTCATGCTTTAAATTGAACCCAGGCACACAGACAGACAGACCATGTCGCGAAAGCCACTTTTTTAGATTCAGGGGACCTCAAAACGTGTATATCCATCAAAATCTCGACATCGAATTTTTTACATAAATCCAATACTTTCTCATTATATATATTAACATATATAGAGGTAAGGGAAAGTAAAAATAATCCTAATTGAGACCAATTCTATTATAAAAACGGTCATTTAATCGTTTATTTCTTTCTATTAATTTTTATATTCTCAAAAAAACAAAAACAAATTTTTTGTGCAGTGTCAAAAGAACATGAATTTAAACTGACAACTTGTCAGATTCTTTTTTTTTTAATTATTGCAAAAAGATTATGATTAGCCTTCTTTATATAATAAAATTTTAAAAGAAAAAAAAATACAAAGTAAAAAATACATAAATTAGAATAAAAGGAGGGGAATTAGGTTAGAATTGAACAAAATTACCAATGTGAATGGGATATTTAATTTCTTCAATAAACTCTTGAGAAATATTCACTTCTTCAACTATATAGGCCATTATTTATTTAAAGAAATGAATTAATTAAAATTTTATTTAAGAAAATACTAATTGCTGAAAAGAAATGTCAAGTTGGACAAAGAGAACACTAGCGCTCTCAAGCGGATTAAATGATAAAGAAACAAAGAGGAAATTCAAATCAGATAAACAATGGAATCTTCTGAAGACCACTTTACTTTTGTACTCCATAGAAAAGATAGGAGAAATGGTTGCCATGGTAACAAAATATAAATATTTTCTCATACTTATAAATTTTACATCTTGAAATTCGAATGTACCGTACTATCGAAAACTAAATACATGTCGACACAACAAATCTGGTGGGACAAGCACAGTACACAACTTTCTCTTGCCGAAGGGTAAGGGAAAGTTGTGTGATGAGTCACAGTTTGTCAGTTTGTCTTCTATCGAGTAGTGATGGTGGCGGATTATGGAAAAGAAATTCATGGTTAGATACAATGAATAATACAAGTATGTAATATTGATATTAGAAAAAACTAAAAATATAATATAGAAAAATTAACAAACTTAACACTGCGTTTAACAAGTATATAGATTCTTTTTATATTAGAAAAATCTTTTTCTCTTGGGACGGGAAGCGAACCTCTGACACAAGAGGTTAGTATTCTAATAATGCTGCAGTCCAGGGCCCTATTTCATAAAGCTGTCAATGACAGGTGACAGGTGACAATTTGTCGAATATCTGTTTCATAAAAATACGCTCTTGACTTAATTGTCAAGTAAAAAAATGACATTTTTGTAAAATTCTCATGACAATTTGTCACTTTTTGTTTTTGAAACGATAATTGTCGGGACAATTTTTTTTTTTGACAATTGTCGCATTGTCAGTCTTTATGAAATAGGGCCCAGGATGTTTCTTTTAAAATAAAACCATACGTTTGTTTTTATACTAAACCATATTCAAAAAATTAAAGAATTGATAGATCAATTTCTGCTATTGGAATTGTTTTTAATATAAATATCACTTGAATGGGTTCGTAGATGTAATCTATAATAAGATCTATCAGAAAATTGTTTATTGCATATCACACATTTATATGGCTTTTCGCCTGAATGAATTCGTTGATGGATATTAAGGGTTGATTTTCTAGAAAATTGTTTATTACATATATCACATTGAAAGGGTTTTTCACCTGAATGAATTCGTTGATGTGAATTGTAATAAGATCTATCAGAAAATTGTTTTTTACATATAAAACATTCATAAGGTTTTTCACCAGTATGAATTCTATAATGTGTTTTAAGATGTGAGGTTTGTGAAAATTGTTTTTGACATACATCACATTGATATGGCTTTTCACCAGAATGAATTCTTTTATGTGTTTTCAGATGAGAAATTTGAGAAAATTGTTTCATACATACACCGCATTGAAAGGATTTTTCACCTGAATGCATACGTAAATGTCTTTTAAGTGTACCACTTTGTGAATATTGTTTTTGGCATATGTCACATTGAAAAGGCTTTTCATCTGAACATATTTGATGATGACTTGCAAGGGAAGAAATTTCGCTTATTTCATCACATGGCAAATTCTTTTCTATTGAATGGGATTCTTGATGTTTATCAAAATTTTCTTTCTTTAAAAATCCTTTATCGCATATATCACAATGAAAATCTTTTTTGTTTGTTTTCTTCATTTCATCTAAAATAAAAATTATTAAATAATTATTTAATAGGAGAATTAAATCCAAGTAAGATAACACAAGGTTTTTTTTTTGTTTCAATAATTTATTTACCGCTTTATACGTATTTCGACACAAGATGTGACATCATCAGAAGTGAATTACCTACTGACACATCTTGTGTCGAAATATGTATCAAGTGTTAAATAAATAAATTATTGAAACAAAAAACCTTGTGTTATCTTGGGGGGGGGGGGGAGGGAGGGGGGGGGGGAAAGGATAACTTACTTGGATTTCAACTAGAGCCAACGGTTACCAGTTTAAAATTAATAAACTTTTTTATATAGTTGAAGGTGTGAAGGTTTCAAGTCAGTTCAAGTAAATTAGAAAATGAAAAAAAGCAATATATTATTATCAAAATAATTATATTTATTCTCGAAATGTTGTTTTAAAAAATCTCAGACCTCTTAGGGTTTCGACCGCTGTGCTGCGTGCCTTCATCAGTGATTTATTAATGAGAAACAGGATGAAGAAAGAAGAACAGCTAGTATTTATTTCATTTATTTAAGGCCTTTCAGACTAACGTTTCGGTCTCGTTCGAGAACATCTTCAGAGCTTATGGGCTGTCAATATGAGACAAATTACCTGTAGTCGATTAGACGTAACTGTAGACTCAATTGTTTAATCCATCATTATATTATAATTTATATTTATTTATATACTTTAATTTTAACTTATTGGTTAAGAATTATATAATTGAGTTTGTAAAATTTGTCTCATATTGACAGCCCATAAACTCTGAAGATGGTCTCGACCGAGACCGAAACGTTAGCCTTATGGGTCTTAAATAAATGAAATAAATACTGTTTCTCATTAATAACTTTTATTCAGCTATAAATCTACATTTCTCAAAATCAATTTGTCATAAATTAAAATTTATTATAAAAGGTCAGGTCGAAACTTGCGAAGGATCTAGCTAGTGGAAATTTCTCACTTTTAAGGTAAAAACATATTTTCGATTTGACCTTTTATAATAAATTTTAATTTATGACAAATTGATTTTGCATTATCTAGATCCAGAGGTCACTGATGAAGGCATGCAGCACGGCGATCGAAACTCAAGAGGTCTGAGGTTTTTCCTTTTATAACAACGTTTCGAGAATAAATATAATTATTTTGATATATAATATATTGCTTTTTTCATTCTCAAATTTTTCTTGGACTGACTTGACCTTCACATTTCAACTATATATGGACTCTGTTACGCATTAGTGTGTCAAGCGCCAAAAAAAAATTAAAAATTGAGTTATGCACGGAATTTTGTTTAAATGCTATATTTTTTATGAAATATGTCCTAAAAAAATTTATATTTAATGTTACTTGCACAATTGACAAAAAAATTATATATACAGTATAATCCAATGAAAACAAAAAATTTTCTTAAATCTCGGTAACTGGCGCTTGACACACTATTGCTTAACAGGGTCCATATTTATCTACAGTCCTGGTGGGTCCATTATAAACTATTTTTAAAATCCTTTTCGGCATCTAAGGCTATTTAGACCCCATCAAATGATTGATAGCCAAGCCACGGGTCACGGGCTAATAATAAACTTTTAAGAGAATAAATATTACCTTGTCTTAAGGGAATGTTCAATTTATTATTATCAAAAATATTAAAGAAGTTTTCGGTACATTTCTTAGAATGTTTGCAGAGAAAAAATTCATTGATAAAATTTGTCCTACAAAAGATACAAGTAAAAACGGGACCTGAAAACAAAAATAAGGAGAAAATTAAAAATTTAATTTGAATATATTCCTCGATTTCTGTCGTGCACTGACCACCCCCTAGTTACTCCCATGCATTTTGCCCTTGAAATTATTTGAAGCACACTTTACTCTTGTACTTCATAGGAAAGATAAGAATCCGTGTTAACAAAATATAAATATTTTCCGATGTTTATAAATTTTACATCTTCCCCGGCGAGCCTGGCCACGGAGAAGAGCAACAGTCACCACAATTGTTGCCCAGAACACAACTTTCAATTACGCGAAAATAAGAGAAAATAGCTCCACCAAGTCGGCTATCCTATTAAATTATCAAGAGTAGGCTAGTCTTTAGAATATTAGATGCGCTTTTTTAAAGCTCATAAATTCTTCTGGTAATCTCTAAATTATTCGTGAGATTAAAAAAAGAGTCATCCAGAGGTATAATTAATTAAGAAAAAAAAAATTGTCGATTCAATGAATAAAAGAGATCGTTAGGGAGGAAAAAAAATAAATTATATATTTTTCTTTTATTTTATAAATATCAATAATCAGCTATTAAATATTAAATAGAGATTAGGTTAGAAATGAATTAAATTACCTCTATGAATGGGATATTTGATATTTTCAATAAACTCTTGTGTAATATCGACTTTTTCCTTTTTAAACGACATTTTCAATTAATGTATTATTTTTGTTGATAAGAGAAAATAATAAAATTAAAAATCTAATTGATGAAATAACATGAAAATGTCAAATTGGAGAGTACACTAGCGCCGCCAAGTGAGCTAAATGACAACCAAATTTAATTATGAAAAAAACTCAAAATTGAATTTTTCTTCTTTTTCAAAACCCTTCTTGGCTACAGAGGCCATTTAGAGGTGACAAATTTATTTATTCAATTGAAAATACATAGTATTGATGGCTACTGGGGAGGGGGGGGGTTAAACACGCTGATTGCTCGGGGTCACCGATCCAGAGCTTTCGTCGTGCTTGTCATCACTTAACCGCAACGATTGTAGTGACTCTTCTCCGTTGAATTAAATTGATTAATTACTTATAAAGTTATTTTGTATTTTTTTTTTGACCCATCTCAATTAAAATCAAAATGTGGATCTCGCAAAATGGTCTGTACAATACCTCGATTAGGACTTGATTAGTAGATATATTTAACAAAACATGAGTGAGGTTGAGGGTCTGGTAGCCTTCTGCCACGGGCATAACTAGAGAATTTGGCTGGGGGGGGGGTGGCCATGGGACCAAACATCCTCCAGGGGGCCTGAGGCCGAGACCCCCCTAGTTACGCCCCTGCCTGCTACAAATGATAGCGCACCGATGCATCAGAAAGGCTAGAGATCCTGGGTTCGATTCCTCGGGAACAAAAATATACACTTAGGTTGAAATTTTTTTTATACAAGATTAATATTAAAATACTATTTTCAAAAGTTACATGAATATAAAAGCAAATACTGTACAACTAAAAGACAATATTTGAAAATTACACTAAAACAAAAAATATAATACAAAAAGAAAGAACTTCATTGGTTTATTAAAAAAATAATATCTTTTTATGTTAAGGGGTATCAGGAGGCAAAGCTGTTTGCATGTTTTTGCCGATAAGATGGCGTTAGGGGTGTTTTTTTTTTTTTTTTTTTGAAAAATATATAAAATTTTATTTTTTACTTTGTCATCACTTTATTTAATTATTATTATAGGTTGGATATTAATAATTTTAACGTTTTTAAGATTTCAAAAAAAAAAAAAAAAATTAAAATTCTTATAATAGAAATCTTTTTGCAATTTCTAAAATCTGGTGTGACTAGTCGCACAGCACACAATTTTCTCTTACCCTTCGGTATTCGAAAGTTGTGTAGTGTGCTTGTCACACCAGATTTTTTTGTGTCGACATATATTTAGGTTCCGACAGTACCGTAAGATGTAAAATTTATTAGTATGGGAAAATATTTATATTTCGTTACCATGGCAACCATTTCTCCCATCTTTCCTATAAAGTACAAGAGTAAAGTGGTCTTCAGAAGATTTCAATGGCAAAATGAGAATATACATTTTAAAGAGCATCTAATAAATAATTGATTTTTGAATTTTAATCAAAATCGTTGGAGCGAATTTTGAGAAAAAAAAAACTGAAAAATTACATCAGTAAAGTTCTAGTACTTTTTGGCCGATTTTATTTAAAAGCTTATCTTCATGCCTCAGAGGGACGGCTAGGTTAAATATAAAATTTCAACCTCGTGGCTCAATACCTTCTTGCTTTAAATTATTCACAGACAGACATGAATTTGCATAATAGCGGGGGGGGGGGGGGGGGGGGGGGCTATATGCTGACAAAATCCAAAAAGTTAATAAAATAAATAATATGTAAATAAACAGAATAATTAATATAAAAAAATATTTCTTCAAAGATCTTAAACACTCTAGAGAACATCTAGGCTATCCGAATTGTTTTCGCCTGTATGGGTTCGCTTATGTTTTTTCAACGAACCAATATATGGAAATTGTTTATTGCATATGTCACATTGATAAGGCCTTTCGCCAGAATGGATTCGATTATGGACATTAAGGGTTGATTTTCTAGAAAATTGTTTATTACATATTTCACAATTATAGGGTTTTTCGCCGGTATGAATTCGCTGATGTGTTTTAAGTTCAGAACTTGTAGTAAATTGTTTATCGCATATATCACATTGATAAGGCCTTTCACCGGTATGAATTCGTTCATGTGTTTTAAGTTCAGAACTTGTAGTAAATTGTTTATTGCATATATCACATTGATAAGGCCTTTCACCAGTATGAATTCGTTGATGGATTTTAAGGATCGAATTTCTAGAAAATTGTTTATTACATGTTTCACATTGAAAAGGTTTTTCGCCTGAATGGACTCGCATATGTGTTTTAAGAGTAGAGTTTTGTGAAAATTGTTTATTACAAAGATCACATTGAAAATGTTTTTCACCTGTATGTATAACCATGTGTGTTTTGAGGTGGTTACTTTGATAAAATTCTTTCATACATACATGGCATTGATAGGGTTTTTCACCTGAATGCATACGTAAATGTCTTTTAAGTGTACCATTTGTAGATAATTGTTTTTGGCATATGCCACATTGAAAAAGCTTTTCATCTGAAAAGATTTGATGATGAATAGCAAGGGAAGAAATTTCGCTTATTTCTTCAATTGGCAAATTCTTTTCATTTGAATGGGTTTCTTGATGTTTATCAAAATTTTCTTTTTTTGAAAATCCTTTATCGCATATATCACAATGAAAATCTTTTTTGTTTGTTTTCTTTATTTCATCTAAAATAAAAATTATTTAGAATATATGGAATTAATATTTTGACATTTTTCGCAAAGGTTGCGTTTCGCCATCTCTCCTTAACCCCCTTAAGAGAAAAAATATTACCTTGTCGTAAGGGAATGTTCAATTTATTATTATCAAAAATATTAAAGAAGTTTTCGGTACATTTCTTAGAATGTTTGCAGAGAAAAAATTCATTGATAAAATTTGTCCTACAAAAGACACAAGTAAAAACGGGACCTGAAAACAACAAAAAAGGAGAAAATTAATCATTTAATAAATTAAGTTTTATATCTTAAAATAACAATATAACATAGAAATAGAAAATAGCAAGTCTAGAAATATAGAGAAATCATACAGTTGTGTCTCGATCAAGGACATTCAAGCAAATGTTACGGCGACAACCCTCAAAAAGGCCTACATGGACACCTTCGAGTCATGGAAAAGCCGCCTAAAAAAGCGTGCTGATGCAGTAGGAGACTATTTTGAACACAATTAATTAGATGTATCGATTTGCTCAATAAATTTGTCATTTTTGAACAAAGGCTCATTAATTTAGAAACCGACTCTGTAGCTATTGGTTCATAAGACTCTAGCTAGTGAGAGATATTTGAGTAAATGTGGAAAACCATTCTTTCTTTTTTGTAATACCAGCTCGCTCATGTCTCTACGCCTAATGACTGCTGAGAACGGAGTGTAACACACACACACACACACATTCGTCGTTTATATATAGTATAGATAGATGTTCAGAAGCCACATTTCATCTTGAAACTTGAAAATTCAGTTTGTGAAGAAACATTGGTTTCATTATTACTTGACTTGTTTCCCTATTTGTTTTACGACATTTATCAATTCTAGAATCTTTCTTTTGCTAAAAGTGCAATTTGATACTATATTATATTTTAATTCATTTTCTTCTGTCATCAATGATTTTCTTAAATTATTAAGTGTGTTCTTTAAAAGATTATACGCACTCGAAGCTCATTCGAAATTATGTAGAGGGATTGGAATTCTTAAGGTAATGTAGAAATGGTGGAGGTGCTGGGATTCTTAAGGTGATGTAGAAATGGTGGATGTGCTGGGATTCTTAAGGTAATGTAGGGATGGTGGATGTGCTGGGATTCTTAAGGTAATGTAAAAATGGTGGATGTGCTGGGATTCTTAAGATAATATAGAAATTATTTGTGAGATTTAAAAAAAGTGATCCATAGGACAAATTTTTCAAGCTTTTAAATGTGTGGGAATGTCACCCAAAGGATTTTTTTTTTTTTAAACATTCACACTTTTTTCTCATTCACACTCACATTCACACACTCATTCATACAGTCTTTTCGGCAACTTAGGCCATATAAGACTTTGACGATAAACGTTGTAGAGAATATATCTATTGTGGGGTCAGGCATTTCTATTTAAGCCATCTGGTATCCAAATGGCTTAAATAAAATCATCGGACTGCCTGGGTCTGAACCCGCGACGTTTGGTATAGGAGGTAGGCGCGCTACTTACTACGCCAAACCCGGGGGCTCCCAAAGGATTCTTTACATATTTATATATAGATTATTTATACAAGTTGAGCTTGAATATTCTCTAAATTTTCTTATTAATCTTTTTCAAAAATATTTGGTAAATCTGATACTTTCGGTATTTAGTCTCCTACGCGCATGATGGGTTTTGTCCAGAGTTTTGTCACTAGTGTCGTTTCGGTTACTTTTAAAAATAACTTTGCGAACCTAAAGGGCGAACCAAAGCAAAGAATTCCCTTAATTCTTTTTTATCTAAGGATTACCTAACTGTATGGGAGCGAAACAGAGTTGTTAAAAAAAAAAAAAAAAAAAAAAATTGAAAAGATCTTTACTTTAAGGGGCTAGTTTCGAAAAACCGTTAATAGCCGATTGAGAAGCTGGTTATTCTTGGCGGCAAGAGATGGCGTTAATTCTGCCCATAGGGAAACAAGCATTTTATTCCATTTCACTTGAAATGTTCCAGCAAATTAATTGAAGACAAAAAATTAATTATTTTTTAAAACAATGATAACCAATTTGATTATCTAAAATATATAGGCCTAGTCCAAATTTTTTTAAATTATCTTTTATTTAATGTGATTAAACTAAAAAAAATTTTTTTTCGATAACCAAAAAAATGGGAGACTATAAGTTGTAGATATTTTAAATAAATTAAAAAAAAATTTGAGGTCGATAGCTTCAAAATTGTGGCCCCTGGAACCTTTCAAAATCCGCACTTCAAGGCGCACACCGCCCTTGACACAGTTCTCTCCTCGACGGGAACACAAGGCAGTGGTGGATCGAGAGGAGTTTCTCGGGAGGGGGGGAGAGGTAATCTGATGTGACTCGTCGCTCAGCACACAATTTTTTCTTATTATCGGTAATTTAAAGGTGCATTCTGTAGTTATTTACCAGAATATATATACAAATCAAATTTTTAAGTATTAGTTTTTAAAATTTTATATTAAAAATACAATTTTATTCCCAAAAAAATATTTTTCTCAAATCTCGGAGAAGGGTAATTACTACCCCCTTTACCCCCCCCCCCCCCTTGTATCCGCCCTTGACACAAGAGAAGATAAAATTGCCTTAAATCATTGTGGAACAAAGAGATGAGAAAAAAGAGGAAAATGCAATTTTGTTTTAAATTCTGGATAGCAAATGGAAAAAAGATTGGTAAGGGGTGGAGTGAAGAGGTAGAATAGATGTATAAGTGGGAAATTTGTAGAGGGCGGAGTACGGAAATCGGGAGGAGCGTGAGGGGGGGGCCCCCCGGGCCCAAAAAAACAATAGTCTATATTACACTACACGTTAAAAAATACGTAAATCATTTGTCAGGAGTAAAAAATTTTGGAATCACAAAGAATCATGGATTGAAGCACATCTGTGCAATCTGTAGTGAGCGAACTTAATAGTAATGATTAGCCGCAGATTTCACATTTCTGCAACACAGTTGATAGTAAAATTAATTAATTCCTGTGCAGCATTATTCGCATTTATATATCTTTTCAGATGCATTTCATGTTTTTGTTTTATACCAGTATCAGCATTTTCTTCATGAGTACAGATTTCATAAGAGTTATGTGTATATAATTGAGGATTTGCTGATCTCTAACATTTTCATTCTTCACTTTCCATGAATAGAATAAATGTAGATTATCAGAAATTAAAAATTTACAGAAGATAGATCCTATCTTTTCTTTTGCAGGGAAATAAATAAAAAGACGCCCTCGGGGCTTGGTGTAGGGGTTAGAGTGCTAACCTCGTATACCGAACGTCGCGGGTTCGGACTCCAGGCAGTCCGATGATTTTATTTAAGCCATTTGGTTACCAAGATGGCTTAAATAGAAATGCCTGAACCCATAATTATATATTTTTATTCACAACGGTTATCGTCTAAAGTCTTAAATGGCCTAAGTTGCTGAAAAGAATGAGTGATGTGTGGGTGAGTGTGAGTGTGAATGAGAAAAAAGTGTGAAGTGTGTACTTCGGTTGAAATCTAAGCATCAGGCACCGTTTTTTATATGATACTTTTAAAATATATTTAATTTTAAATTTTAAAATTAGGAGAAAAATTGTTTCTATTTGTTAAAATTAAATAAGATTGAACGATTCAACGAATAAAAGAGATCGTTAGGGAGGAAAAAAATAAATTATATATTTTTCTTCTATTTTATAAATATCAATAATTAGCTAAATAGGGATTAGGTTAGAAATGAATTAAATTACCTCTATGAATGGGATATTTGATATCTTCAATAAACTCTTTGGTTATATCGACTTTTTCCTTTATAAAAGACATTTTCAATTAATGTATTATTTTTGTTGATAAGAGAAAATAATAAAATTAAAAATCTAATTGATGAAATAACATGAAAATGAACTGGAAATGTCAAATTGGAGAGTACACTAGCGCCGCCAAGTGAGCTAAATGACAACCAAATTTAAAAATGAAAAAAACAAAATCACAACGCTAATAAATTAAAATTATTAATTACTAGATATTCTTTTTTTTTTAACCCATCTAGTTAAAATTAAAATTTATAATTTTTTATATATTATCTTCAAAATGTGGATGACGCAAAATAGTCTGTAAATAAACTTTTAAATAAAATCATAATTTTTGAAATTATGGCTAGAGATCCTGGGTTCGATTCCCGGGGGCCATGAGATGTTAGACCCACCAACAAATAAATACGGTATATATTCAAAATATATACTTATTTAAAAAATTTTTTTATTATTCAAGATTAATATTAAAATACAATTTTCAAAAGTTGCATGAATATAAAAGCAAATACTGTACAACTAAAAGACAATATTTGAAAATTAGACAAAAAATATAATACAAAAAGAATGAACTTCATTGGTTTAAAAAAAAAAAATAATATCCTTTTATTTTATAAAATGATAGATGCAGTTCAAAATTGTATATATAGATATAATAAGGAAAATTGTGTTTTCTTTCTTGGACAATCCTTTTATGTAAAGGGGCCTCAGAAGGCAAATCAGTTTGCATGTTTTTGCCGATAAGATGGCGTTAAGACTCTTAAAAAGTGAGCAAAAAACAAAACTATTACGAAAATTTGCCAAGAGATGTCAGAATGGTAGCTATATTCAGAGTTTCATTTATTCTCATGCGTTTCGTTGATCTATTAATAATGAAGCTTATAAATATTATTACATATTATAGACAGTATTAATGAAATCGCTGGGCTGGAATTTATAGCTATTTAATAAAATAAAAATTATATGTAAATAAAAAGAATAAATATAAATAAACCCTCTAGCGCAGTGGTTTCCAAACTTCTGTTACAAAGCCTCCATTGAATGCCTGGACCCAAAATATATATAATTATTAAATATTGATTATCGTTTAAGTCTTTATATGCCATGAGATGCCGAGAAGGCTGTATGAATGTGTGTGTGAGCGTGAGTCTGGGTGAGAAGTGTTTAAAAAAAAAAAACAAAAAAATATTTAATCGTAATAATACAAAAACAAAAATTTTAAATGCCGAAAATATAAATTTATATGAAAATGCTTTTTATTTATACTTATTTATAAAACTAGCAATCAATTGGAAAATTTCTAGCTGTTGCTAATATTAGCGACTCCCCTTAGACTAGTCCGCGCCTCACAGTTTGGAAAACTCTGCTTTAGAGCATGTTAGGCTATCCTAATTGTTTTCGTTTGGAATGGCTTAGCTTATGTGTTTTAAGAGAAGAGCTTTGTGAAAATTGTTTATTGCATATGTCACATTGAAAAGGTTTTTCGCCTGAATGGACTCGCATATGATTTTTCAACGAACCACTATATGGAAATTGTTTATTGCATATGTCACATTGAAAAGGTTTTTCGCCTGAATGGATTCGAATATGAATTATAAGATTATTTTTTTGAGAAAATTGTTTATTACATAAATCACATTGATAAGGCCTTTCGCCGGTGTGAATTCGCTGGTGTGTTTTAAGTTCAGAGCTTGTATTAAATTGTTTATTGCATATATCACATTGAAAAGGTCTTTCGTCGGTATGAAGTCGCTGATGTGTTTTAAGGGTTGAAATTATAGAAAATTGTTTATTGCATATGTCACATTGAAAAGGTTTTTCGCCTGAATGGATTCGCATATGAATTATAAGATTATTTTTTTGAGGAAATTGTTTATTACAAAAATCACATTGATAAGGCTTTTCGCCGGTGTGAATTCGCTGGTGTATTTTAAGATCAGAACTTGTGGTAAATTTTTTATCACATATATCACATTGGTAAGGCCTTTCACCGGTATGGATTCGTTGATGCTTTTTAAGGCCTGAATTTCTTGAAAAATTTTTATTACATATTTCACAGTGATAGGGGTTTTCACCTGAATGCTTTCGAATATGAATTTTAATTTCAGAACTTGTTTTAAATTGTTTATTGCATATATAACATTTATACGGTTTTTCGCCTGTATGAAATCGGTGATGTGTTATAAGTTCAGAACTTGTAGTAAATTCTTTACTACGTATTTCACGTTGAAAAGGTTTTTCGCTAGAATGGATTCGCATATGTGTTTTAAGAGTAGATTTACGTGAAAATTGTTTATTACAAAGATCACATTTAAAATAATTTTCACCTGTATGTATAACCATGTGTCTTTTGAGATGGTTATTTTCATAAAATTCTTTCATACATACATGGCATTGATAGGGTTTTTCACCTGAATGCATACGTAAATGCTTTTTCAGTGAGCCATTTGTAGATAATTGTTTTTGGCATATGCCACATTGAAAATGCTTTTCATCTGAAAAGATTTGATGATGAATAGCAAGGGAAGAAATTTCGCTTATTTCTTCAATTGGCAAATTCTTTTCATTTGAATGTGTTTCTTGATGATTATCAAAATTTTCTTTTTTTAAAAATTCACAAGGAAAGACGGGACCTGAAAACAGAAAAGGAGAAAATTAATCATTTAATAAATTAAGTTTTATATCTTAAAATAACAATATAACATAGAAAATAGCCATAAGCCTAGAAATATAGAGAAATCATTCAGTACAATGGAGAAATGGTGGAGGTGCTGGGATTCTTAAGTTAATGTAGATTTGTGAGATTAAAAAAAAAGTCATCCATAGGACACATTTTTCAAGCTTCAAAATGTGTAAGAATATCATCCAAAGGATTCCTTACTTATTTATAATTTACAATAATATTTATAAAATTCAGCTTAAATATTCTCCATATTTTCCAATTATTCCTTTTCAAAAATATTTGGTAAATATTTACTATAAAGTTCGCTCACTACAGATGGCGTTAGTTCTTTTTTTTCTACGGGAACACAAGGGAAGATAAAATTGTGGAACAAAGAGATAAGAAAAAAAAAGAAAATGCAATTTTGTTTTAAATCTGGATAGCAAATGGGCAAAACACTACGCTACACGTTAAAAAATACGTAAATCATTTGTTAGGAGTAAAAAATTTTGGAAATACAAAGAAATATGAATGAAGCACATATTTGCCATCTGTGGTAAGCCAACTTTATAGTAAAGATTAGCCGCAGATTTCACATTTCTTCGACTGCAACACAGTTAATAGTAAAATTAATTTTAGAAGATTCTGGGACGGAGGTTTTCCTTAATTAAAAACTCGAATAACCGCAGTGGTACCGTCTCTATTTGATGTTCGGTAGGTGTTTATTGAAATAAAATTTTTTTCAATTTTTTATTAATAGTTGTGTAGACTTTATGAGCATGATTACAGTATACGATATCATAAATTAACAACCGCGTTAGCCCAACATGCTGAAAATTTTTCGCATAAATTTAATTATAAAAGAAATTCTTAAATTATTAAGAAGTCTAAAAACAAAACAAGAGGAAATTTCTATCAAGCTCGAAAGGAGCATTGTTGAGGATTATGATCCCGTCGATGGAAACTGCCTCAAAGGAGCCTTAAAGAAAACTGGAATGACTGGTCATGGAGAACCAAGAGGATGTGACTTGGGTCTTCTGGGCGGCGGCAGTAGTCGCGAAGATAAATTTGGTCGTCGTGGTGGTCCAGGAGGATCTGAATGGGGCGGTCTTGGCGACGGTAGGCGTGAAGGTGAAATTGGTGGTCCAGGAGGATCTGTTAATGAAGAGGATTGCGCAGGCAACAAGGTGAGCGGAAAACCAGGAGTATCTTGCGATGGAGAGGGTGACGGCGGCAAGCGCGAGAGTCCCTTGGCGATGAAGCAGGTTTTTGAGAATGTACGAGATGAAGAGGAACGGGAGATGAAAGGGATCGTAATGTTAGAAGATACAGAGGAAGCGGCGATTGGAGCGGAGGTGGCGACTAGAATGGATACTGCAGAGGGGTTGGCAGATGGGATGGACATGAAGATGGCGGCGCCGAGTGAAACGGAGATGTTGGTGGGGATGACATTGGCTTTGACTAAGAAGATAACCAGGGCGATTACAATCTCATCTTTTTTGGCTTATAGGGAAGAAATGAGAACCACTGCCGAGAAGAAGATGAAGAATGTAAACTCAACTGGCTTTAGACAAGATCAAGTTTTTGTTAAATATACTGGACATATGGTAGGGAAATCTCCAAATCTACAAAGCCTATGGGGAAGGACCCGGACCGCCTTGGGAGATATACTTATACCCGTTTTCGTGGTCGTTGCTTGGGAAGAGGGAGTCCTCATGCCTATATAAATGTATAGATATAGGGATTCTTTCTTCCTGCTTTTTGTTCTCCTATAATTTGTGCATTTCCTGATTCGCTAATTGCCTCATATGTAACAATATTATTATATTAATATCGAAATATTTGCAATTTAATAAATGTGATTGAGGTGAATTTATTGGCCAATCTTTAGAATAAAATGCCAGGCCACCTAGAGGGCGCTGAGGGAATTCATTCTTGATTCTTTCGTTCTTCTTTTTGGGATTCGTTCTCACTATTTCATTTTTATAAGACGCCATTTAATATAAATATAAATATTCATCTCCCCGGCCTATAAGACGTTATTTTTACATTCATCTCCTGGGCCAGTTATTATTTTGTGTTGGGCTTTTTTTATTAAATTTTTTTTGGCCATTTTGCCATTTTTGCTGTCTGGAATTCCCATTTTTGTCAGGCATTTGCTTTTATTATTTAAATAGTTTCCCATAATTGATTTTACATCGTTCACATTTAAGTGCCCTAAGCGATAATGCCATAGATTGAACTCTTCTTTTATATTGTTGCATGTATTTGCCATCGGTCTGGTTATTTCTGATCGATTATTTTAGATAAAATAATGTAAGTTATTCTCCTTGTAAGATTACGCTATTATAAAGTTGTCTTCCGACTTGATTAGCGCATTGTCTTTCTTAAATATTAGAATATTTCCTTTATTCGTTATTTGTGGGACAGACATAAGATTTGTTTTTAAGCCAGGTACATAGAGTACGTTCTTTAAGATGATTTTCTGCCCTCCATTTTCCGGTGACAGGTCAATGTTAATGTGCCATCTCCGCAACCCATCGATTTCAAGTATGTGCCACCTGCAAGATTCATTTTCTGTTTTCGTAAAATTAATAAATTTTTCTTTTTGTGAGCACATATGGTGGGTGAATCCACTATCTAATATCCATAATTTATTCTCTTTATCTTCTTTTTCCAATAAAATAGTTCCTTGATTTTTCTCTGTTCTCCTTTAAATTCTTCCTCTTCTCCGCTCTTCTCTCGTTTTTCGTCCCCGTTCGCCATCAACGCTGATCTAAAATTAACATTTTTGTTTTGTTCATATCTATTTGGAGGCTTTCTGCAGTTTCTAGCTATGTGCCCCTTTTCATTACATCTGAAACATTCGACGTTGTTACATGTTAAATATAGGATTGATTTCGCTATGTGATCTTCTCTCTTTTGCTTTTCAGTTAATTCCCCGCTGACTCCTGGTTTCACAATCTGCCATACCCCTTTAATCTCCAATATTCCTTGGACCTTGAGATACCAATATCTATAGTTTTCTAAATTTAATTTTTCTATTTTTATCTCTTCCATTGTTCACTATTTACTAATAATCTTATTTTATTTTCTTACTCACGTGATTTCCGATAATCTTTTTCTTGCTTTTCTAATTATAAGTGGCCTGGGCCCATAACCTGTTAAACGTGGTTATTCTTACTTAACTCACTAGTTTAATAATTGCACTTTTGATAGTGAACGACTAAATTTATTTCGTTAAATTACAAAACATATCAATAACATTGGACTTTAAAAAACTATTGTTAACAATTAGATATAAATAAACATATCCTGAGTATCCAAAGAATATATGTATGTGTATTGATTCACTGTGCTCTAACATTTTGTAAAAAAACTTTATTTCAATAAACACCTACCGAACATCAAGAAGAGACGGTGCCACTGCGGCTATTCGAGTTTTTAATTAAGGAAAATTAATTATTCTTTCTTAGTAAAATTAATTAATTCCTACCGAGACCAGAATCTCTGGTCACATTTACAATTTGTTAACCAGTGATTCGGATCTCGGAGAATAATAAGTCAGATATATGCCCCGATTAAAAAATTTTTTTTCTCGGGTTCCTATATCTGAAACTTTGCCATTGGCCAAATGGTGTTTCCGACGGCCATTTAATTAAGTTAAATAAATAATTAATTCCTGTGCAACATTATCCGCATTTATATAACACTAGACGCAAAGCCCCGCCTTCGGCGGGGCTTCCGTCTAGCCAGGGGCTGCGCCCCTGGACCCCCTTGCTCGCCTACTTATATACATACCGGTACATACATTTTCCCTTTTCATTTTTATATGTAGAGATTATTTTAGCGGTTAATTATTCATGAACTTAAGATTTTTTGTGAATCATATCCTTTCAGAGACTCTCCCGGAACACAGACAAAAAATTTACGCCGATATTTTAGAATTCAAAATGTAAATAAATAAAAAAAATCGTAAACATGGGTAAATATTTATATTTTGTTACCATGGCGCTATCCCTGAGGCCTGATTGGTTGTTTCACACATCGGACACCCTCTTAGCCTTTTTATATATAAGTATGATGTTTTTGTTTTATACCAGTATCAGCATTATCTTCATGAGTACAGATTTCATAAGAGTTATGTGTATATAATTGAGGATTTGCTGATCTCTAACATTTTCATCCTTCACTTTCCATGAATAGAATAAATGTAGATTATCAGAAATTAAAAATTTACAGAAGATAGATAGTTTTCTTTTGCAAAGAAATAAATAAAAAGACAACGAAATGACCCGAAAAAGAATTTTTTCCATTAAAGGTTTAAGCTCGCTGAATCCTCATTCATCGACCCTTAATAAAAATTTTAAAGAGAATACATTGGAATAATTATTTAAGCTATTGTTACATATGAGGCCTCGAAAATTACAGAAACAGCAAAAACAAGACCTCTATTTAACAGAAACAAAACAACAACTGAATTTACAAAGCATATCTATTTTTGCATGCACACCATGGCAATGACGTTGCCTTATCGATATATATTTGTTTCGCCTACACCGTGCTTCGTAACCATATCATATTACGTAACTGCCAAAACGTGTACTTCAGTTGAAATCTAAACATCAGGCATCGTTTTTTATGATACTTTTAAAATATATTTAATTTTATAATTAGGAGAAAAATTGTCTCTATTTGTTAAAATTAAATAAGATTGAACGATTCAACGAATAAAAGAGATTAGGTTAGAAATGAATTAAATTACCTCTATGAATGGGATATTTGATATCTTCAGTAAACTCTTGTTTAATATAGACTTCTTCTTCCTTTATAAACGACATTTTCAATTAATGTATTATTTTTGTTGATAAGAGAAAATAATAAAATTAAAAAATCTTTGATGAAATAACATGAAAATGAACTGGAAATGTCAAATTAGGGAGTACACCAGCGCCGCCAAGTGAGCTAAATGACAACCAAATTTAAAAATGAAAAAAACAAAATCACAACGCTAATGAATTAAAATTATTAATTACTAGATATTCTTTTTTTTTTTAACCCATCTAGTTTTTTTATATATTATCTTCAAAATGTGGATGACGCAAAATAGTCTGTAAATAAAATAAAATCATAATTTTTGAAATTATGGATAGAGATCCTGGGTTCGATTCCCGGGGGCCATGAGATGTTAGACCCACCAACAAATAAATACGGTATATATTCAAAATATATACTTATTTAAAAAAAAATTTTATTATTCATGATTAATATTAAAATACAATTTTCAAAAGTTGCATGAATATAAAAGCAAATAATGTACAACTAAAAGACAATATTTGAAAATTAGACAAAAACAAAAAATATAATACAAAAAGAATGAACTTCATTGGTTTAAAAAAAAAATAATAATATCCTTTTATTTTATAAAATGATAGATGCAGTTCAAAATTGTATATATAGATATAATAAGGAAAATTGTGTTTTCTTTCTTGGACAATCCTTTTATGTTAAGGGGCCTCAGGAGGCAACTCAGTTTGCATGTTTTTGCCGATAAGATGGCGTTAAGACTCTTAAAAAGTGAGCAAAAAACAAAACTATTACGAAAATTTGCCAAGAGATGTCAGAATGGTAGCTATATTCAGAGTTTCATTTATTCTCATGCGTTTCGTTCATCTATTAATAATGAAGCTTATAATTATTACATATTATAGACAGTATTAATGAAATCGCTGGGCTGGAATTTATAGTTATTTAATAAAATAAAAATAATATGTAAATAAAAAGAATAAATGTAAATAAACCCTCTAGAGCAGTGGTTTCCAAACTTCTGTTACAAAGCCTCCATTGAATGCCTGGACCCAAAATAAATATAATTATTAAATATTGATTATCGTTTAAGTCTTTATATGCCCTGAGATGCCGAGAAGGCTGTGTGAATGTGTGTGTGAGCGTGAGTCTGGGTGAGAAGTGTTTAAAAAAAAAAACAAAAAAATATTTAATCGTAATAATACAAAAACAAATATTTTACATGCCGAAAAACATAAATTTATATAAAAATGTATTTTATTTATACTTATTTATCATTTTATTTATAAAACTAGCAATCAATTGGAAAATTTCTAGCTGTGGCTAATATTAGCGACTCCCCTTAGATCAGTCCGCGCCTCACAGTTTGGAAAACTCTGCTTTAGAGCATGTTAGGCTATCCTAATTGTTTTCGCCTGGAATGGCTTAGCTTATGTTTATTCAACGAACCAACATATGGAAATTGTTTATTGCATTTGTCACATTGAAAAGGTTTTTCGCCTGAATGGACTCGCATATGTGTTTTAAGAGTAGAGTTTTGTGCAAATTGTTTATTACAAAAATCACATTGATAAGGCTTTTCGCCGGTGTGAATTCGCTGGTGTGATTTAAGTTCAGAACTGGTAATAAATTGTTTATTGCATATATCACATTGATAAGGCCTTTCACCAGTATGGATTCGTTGATGTATATTAAGTTCAGAACGTGTTTTAAATTGTTTATTGCATATATCACATTGATGAGGCCTTTCGCCAGAATGGATTTTCATATGTCTTTTAAGAGTAGAGTTTTGTGAAAATTGTTTTTTGCATATATCACATTGATACGGTTTTTCGCCTGTATGAAATCGGTGATGTATTTTAAGTTCAGAACTTGAAATAAATTTTTTATTACATATTTCACATTGATAGGGTTTTTCGCCAGAATGGATTCGCATATGTGTTTTAAGAGTAGAGTTTTGTGAAAATTGTTTATTACAAAAATCACATTGATACGGTTTTTCGCCTGTATGTATAACCATGTGTGTTTTAAGATGGTTACTTTGATTAAATTCTTTCATACATACATTACATTGATAGGATTTTTCACCTGAATGCATACGTAAATGTCTTTTCAGTGTGTCATTTGTAGAAAATTGTTTTTGGCATATGCCACATTGTAAAAGCTTTTCATCTGAAAAGATTTGATGATGAATAGCAAGGGAAGAAATTTCGCTTATTTCTTCAATTGGCAAATTCTTTTCATTTAAATGGGTTTCTTGATGTTTATCAAAATTTTCTTTTTTGATAATTCTTTATTGCAGATAAGAAAATTTAATTTATTATTATCAAAAATATTAAAGAAGTTTTTGGCACATTTCTTAGAATGTTTGCAGAGAAAAAATTCATTGATAAAATTTGTCCTACAAAAGACACAAGGAAAGACGGGACCTGAAAACAAAAAAGGAGAAAATTAATCATTTAATAAATTAAGTTTTATATCGTCAAATAACATTATAACATAGAAAATAGCCATAAGCCTAGAAATATAGAGAAATCATTCAGTACAGTGGAGAAATGGTGGAGGTTCTGGGATTCTTATGGCAATGGAGAAATGGTGGAGGTGCTGGATTCTTATGGCAATGGAGAAATGGTGGAGGTGCTGGGATTCTTGAGGTAATGTAGATTTGTGAGATTTAAAAAAAGTCATCTATAGTACACATTTTTCAAGCTTCAAAATGTGTAAGAATATCATCCAAAGGATTCCTTACTTATTTATAATTTACAATATTATTTATAAAATTCAGCTTAAATATTCTCTATATTTTCCAATTATTCCTTTTCAAAAATATTTGGTAAATATTTACTATAAAGT